>JARJRV010000456.1:0-83690 GCA_030783925.1 Aschersonia sp. MBC 735 | reverse complement strand
CTTTTATTATTCTCTTAGATTCTGATTTGATCGCTAGCCCCTGTAAACTCCGCTAGAAGTCACGGTGGCACAAAAAAACAAGGGTTGGAGTGTAGGTCGTGCCTGCCGACTTGATCGGTAAGACTGACATCGCCGCGAGCGGGGATACATCTGGCTCGGTACTCCACTATTTGGCCGACAAAACTGCCGTCTCGACGAACCAGCGCCGCCGTCCGGGGTCCTGGCCCACGCCTTCCATTCCCTGGCTCTGCCAACTGCTGCCCACTGCCACCCACCTGGTCTTCCGTCCGACCCCCACTCAAACAACAACCTACGGCAAAACCGATCCTTTTCCCTTCCAGCCGTCGGTCATCGCTCCGGCTCTTCTCTTGCATTTGCATCGCTTTGTGCATTCCGTGTCGCTTCCACCGCTTCGCCTCGCTGCATCGATACGACGACGGTCCAAGAGACTGTCGGCGCCCTCAGATCTAATCCCTCCTCGCGGCCAACCTTCGTCGCCTATTCGCTCGAGTCTAGACGCCGGGCATCGTCAGGCTGTACGACCCGAGCCACCGGGACAAATTGCTCGATTCAAAACGTCGGCCCTGCCTGCTCGACGTCTGGCCCCCCCCCCCGGACGGATATTCTCTGGTCGTAGCTTTGGCTTCCTTCGAGGCAGAGAAAAGGTCTTCGTCCCATTGGTCCGACTCTCGTCCGCCTCGTCCGCCATGTCCGGACTGTTTCGCATCGACAGCGTCAAGCCGTAGAGAAGCTCAATTCTCTCGAATCGGTCACGCTGGCCGCTCATTGCCATACTCGATACCCTCTCAGCCACACTTGATTCAGTCTCATCGTGTCTCGTGTAATGGCCGAATCAACGCCTCATGCGGCCGCCATGGATCCGCCTCACATCACCGAATTTGCTTCGGAGCGGTACTTTGAAAAGCTTAATCAGCTACATGCCGGCCAGGCCCCTCACCAACAACATCATCATCAACAACAACGACTTCAGCACCAACCGCGGCGACACTCGTCCGAATCGCACGCAGCAGCGTCAAGTTCGGCTTCCTTGTCGTCATCAACCTTCATTCTTCCTCTGCGAGAGGCTAAGGCGCCGAGAAATGATTTCAGCAGACCAAACGAGTCAAAACGGAGCAAAAGGGGCTTCTTCAATCTCCGTCAAAAGACCCCAGTTCATGCTCACTCTCACTTGGTAGCAGCATCACCATTTCTGGCCGCTAATCTCTCAAAGAGTACAACTCGCAAAAGGTATTTCGTTGATCGTGTCTCACCCTTTCCCCATGTCTGAGAATCCGAATCTAACGTTACTCGCAGTATTCCGTTTGATCAGCTTTTTCTGGCTCTTCCGAATGAATTACAGGTGCAAGTCTTGTCATCCCTTCCTTTGACCGATATCCTTAGCCTCCGCATCGTATCAAGGGCATGGCATGCCTTCATAACCTCAAACGAGCTGCCTATCGTCAGACATCACCTCGACCGTCACGTTCCAGCCTACGCTCTTCGCCTATACCCTATTGCAGACCAATCGAACTTGAACTTTCACTATCTTTGCAGTATATGGCATCGACTGCATGTGGCAGCGAAACTGGCTTTCCTCATGTGCGAATGGATCACAAAGGAAATATTCTTGCGTCAGACCGAGGCGCAGCAAGCTGCATTCATTCCTCAGCGAGAGCGCATGCGAAGAAGACTTATCCCTCTTCTCTTTACGGTCTTTCATTTCTTCGAGACGTACCGCAAATTGCATCTCAGGCATATCGTTAGACATGGTGGAAAGGGCCTGCAAAGGCAACCTTACACCTTAAATCCAATCGAGGCAGAGATCATGAACATGTATGACGACAAGACCCTCTTACGAGTCCACGAAGTTTTTCCTCTCATTATATCTTCCTTTTGTCGGCGGCTTCGACCTCCGACTTACGTTGGCCGCGTTGAACGATCACTTCGTGGTTATCTTAGAGAGCGGCCTTCTGACGAGGTGCACTCCGCGATCCTGTGCATAGGCGGATTGCGCCAAGTCGAAAGGCTGTGGGAAATAAAAGGCTACAACAATCGTCGCACTGCTGTCGATCAATGGCACAGCAGTTTGGTCCAGGATTTCAGGGACCCAACAGCCACGCAGGCATCTGCAAAGTCTCGACTTGGTCTGAAGGGATTCGGTCGCAAAAAGTCTCTGAGTGAAGACCGGCCGACTAAAAAGTCATTATTGGGCAACGGAGCCTCATCTCTGAGTGGACTGTCATGGACGGTTGATGCTACGCAATCAGACATGGGCCATGACACTGACTGGGTCTTTCGCACCAGCTTGGCAGCTGACGTCCCAATGCCACCCCTGAGTCACGACAACGCGAAAGCTCTTTTGAACGACCTGCCCGTGCTGCAGCACATTTGGCTGACCACAGCGGAAGCCATCATACTGGATCGAGGCATCGTCCAAAGACCGCAAGATATCAAACGAAACCAACAAGTCATGCTCGAATTAATACGGGAGGACGGTTTGGATGAGGAGGACGAGTGGTGGTATGGGAGGACGATTCCTGATTCAGTGCGGCCCCCGTACAGCATTATTGATGAGGGTGATGATTAAGGCCTAGGAATTGTAGTCTTTCATGGTGTTTGGCATTTTTTTATATTCATCCCCGGCAGTATCCTGTGGGAGGGGATGATGAGGATACAAGGCATCTGCATTTACAGGGCGTTCTGACATTTTCGTCTAACCGAAATTTCCATGGCGAAAAGGATACATACATCAATCTACAGTGACTCTTGGCCATGGCAAAGAGTCGTAAGACATCGCAATCAATGACCATCGATGCACCTCGTCTTCAAAATGGGCCATCCATTTACTGGCATGGCACGGCCTCGACCGGAAATGCGAATATGCTTTTCGTGATGACTTGCGAACTCTAATAGAGATAATGACCATTTCAAATGTTCTAGTCTACTAAAATGCATCCTCGCTCGTAGAGAAGATTCATCTTTGACTCATTAACAAATTAATTATTTGCCAATTGTGTCACATGTAGTGTTCACCTAAGCGCGTACGTCCAAACAAAACTCCTCCCAACGAATTGTATCGTGGCTTACATGAACCCTGAGCTGTCAAAGGTAGAGTACGAGCCCATGGCAGCGCTGAGGGATGGGGGTAAAATGGAGGCCCGGAATGGATTGTCGTATCTAGACTGATGTGTCGGTGCAGGTGAAATGGACGGTGTAGCGGAACTCAGCTGTTGAGGCTGGTCTTGGGGCGAGTGCGCATTGGGAGTGCCCGTGTTCTTGGTGAAACCGCCATTGGCTAGCTTTGCAGACCTCATCTGCTGAGGAGAAAGTTGTGGTGGCACGTGTCCATCGTAGTTGTTTGAACTCACCATGTCAGCACCCTGAGAAACGAGATTATGCATTGTCTGGCCATGCAGAACTTGACTTAGGTCAGTCATAATTCGATGTGTCTGCGGAGATCGATGTTGATGATGAAGTTGCTGTTGCTGCTGATGCCTTTGTTGCCGGTCTAATTGGTGAGGCGATGCTGACACATAGTATGTACCCAGCTGAGGCATTTGAGAGCTTGCAGCGCCTTGCATATGGAAATCAGTGTACAATTCGTGCGGCTGGGAGCCGTCATCTGCTGGGCTGCGTTGTGCTGCAACACCATCCTGCATATTTGATAGCTTTGCGACTCGGCGACGCTTGGCGCTTGGCGATAAGGTCATCACACGAAGCTGCTCGTTGCCGAGTTCGAGAGCTCCACCAGCTTGGTCCTGCTGATCAGGCTGCATTTGACTTCTCTTCCTTGATGGTTCACCGATAGCACCAGTAATAGCTGGTCCATTATCTTGTCTGATGGCTGTAGCGTGCATATTCGCCGTGGGCACGGGCTGGCCGGCTGCGACCAGCTTTCCCCCCTTCGGCGAGGTCCCCGTAAGGACCGTACCCGTAACATGGGAAGCCTGATTTGAAGCAGTCGTGTTGCCTCCTACTTCTGGTAAATTACCATTTTCCACCACCTTGGCTTTGACGCGATTCTTGGAACCCTTTGGTCGACCTCGTTTTTTTGATTCTGCGCCGGTGCCGGTGGGATTGGCCACGGTGGGTGGTGGTATCCGATCAAGGAGAGCGTCTGACGATGCCGCTGCTCCAGAATCACAAACCGCCACATCAAAATTGAAGCTCCCGGTTTCAATTGCCGCACCGCTGACCGTCGAGATGGTACGATGTGCACCATCATCACGCTTCTTGGAGACGTGCGTCTTGCCCTTGTCTGATCGAACTTTTGTGCTCTTGCTGCCCACCGGTCTGCCTCTCTTTTTCTTAGGAGGCAGAGGCACATCTGTTGCTCTCGACGCCTTCACGCCCTCCCCACCGTTAAGAGAGGAAGCTGAGACTGAAAGGCGCATCGTTAGGGTCTTACCAAGCTTGAAACATCCGCGACGCAGCTTACCTGGGAAGATTTCAGCGAGCCAACCAACAAACACGGAGCCGGGACCGTTGCCAGAATCGCTTGAGGGGAAAGCCTCGTCTTCTGCCGGAGGTGGCGCCATTGGAATCCCCCCGAAATACGCAAGGCCTTTGCAAAGCTGATCCACGACTACTGTGGGATTGAGAGACCTCAGTAGAGTCAGAAGCCGAGCTTGCTCAGCCTTCGTCTCACGCGGTGTGAGCGGCTCCAGCTTCTTGTCGGAGACGTCATTTCCCTGGACCACGCGACGATCTCTTGAGGACTGGCGCCGGTTTGGTGGTTCTCCCCATCTCTGCTTCAATTTTCCCAATGACTGATAACCGGCCTCATTCCACGCCTTTGAAGCAGCAGCTGTGTCTTCGCTTGTCTTTTGTGCGGTCGAGAGTCTGTCGGTCGGATCCGGAGTGAAGATGCCCATTTGCAAGACAGAAAAATTCCCCTTACTGCCGTCCGTAATCTGTTGAACCTTACTAGGAATGCATCGTCTCCACTGAGCTTCATTCAACAAGCTAGAGTCAGGATGTTGCGAAATGTACTCTGATCGTCATCAGTGGCGCCCATGCCCATCCTCAACACTGATCAAGAACGAACCTGTAGTCCGGTTTGCATCAGAGGAGCTGCTCGTGATTTTGGGTTGGCTGCTGATGTCAAAAGAACCAGCATGGTGATTTGTGCTGGCAGAAGGTGAGGCGTTGGCAGCACTATCAGGCGAAACTACAACAAGAGGTGTCAACGTCTGCTTGAGGGCCGGAAACTGGTCATACCCACGACTTGATGTTCTGCTGGCACTCGATGCCATGACTAACTCAGAGACGCCGTTGCATGCGTCATGTGATGGCAAACACGCCAGTCCCAAAGGTCAGGCAGTGTTCAGGCCGCCAGGCGGTAAGGCTGACTGGCGGGAAGCATATGGCGAGAGTCCACGATTCACGCACAGCGAATGAACGCTACGTGCACGCGGTCGTGTCGATGCACAGTCTTGTTGGCGTCCGCGAGGTCAGCAGAGACATGATGAACACGCAGCCTCAGACAATCGCCGGGCCTGAGCGAGGCGAGACCCAACGGGCGTTGGTTGTGGTAGCAGTGCAGTGGTAGTGGTAGTGGTGTGTTGGCATCGGCGATTCGCCGGGGGGTCGAGGTTGCCTGAGAGGACGGATCAGCATGGACGAGTCAGCAGCTGGGCATGGAAGCTACGGCGTGATGATGGGCGTGTTGACAGCTGGGCAAGGCGCCCTGGATCGCATTGGGAACTGCACGGATTACATGGGTTGCACTGGCACGATGGCAAGGCAGGTGGCCTCCCCGGTTCTTCCCCACCCCTGGAGTGGCTCACATCCCGCCCGGGGGGGGTTACAGCTATTGCCTCGTCCGTGTGCGGCTCCAGGCATTGTTCTCATCAGTCCCATCTCTCCGCGCTGTGCAGCCTCTGAGCCTTCGACATTGTCACCCGGCTCTGGAACCAGCTCTGATCTCTTTGATCAGTGCTTTCCTACCGTACGAGCGACGCAATGCCTGCCCGGTACGCCGTAGTGTCGTTGCCTCTCGACGCCTTCGACTCAGGCCATAAGGATGACGCCGTTGCATCACTGAACGCCGTCGTTTCCTCGGACAATGGCTCTGTGAGCCCATTCAACATCCCTGACTTCAAAATTGGAACTCTCGATGCTCTCGTTCAGCAAGCCGACGACTTGGCCAAGCTCGAATCGACGTGCCAGGTTGTCGTCAGCAAAGTGAGCGATTCGTTAAGGTCCGTCTTCAACAACGACGAGAATCGCTTGGCCTCCTACAAAATGGTCAATGATAGTTAGTACACCAAGAAGAACAGCAGTGACGTATGCGCAGTTGCTTGCGGTTTCAAAGTACTGACCACTGCTCCAACAGAACCAACCGAGCAGTATATCAGGACCTTCTCTTGGAACAAGATTCGATATCGAAGTGACAAGTCCCTCGGTGAGCTGATTGACACCTTACAAAAGGTAATGTCCGGCGACGCAGTGAGATGGAGTCCAGTCTGACGCTGATCTGAATGACCTCCTGAACAGGAAGTGGCCACCGTTGATAACGACGTCAAAACAAAATTCAATCAGTATAACACAGTCAAGTCGAACCTCTCTGCATTGCAGCGGCGCCAAACGTAAGAGATTACGCGAAGATTGCCACGCTCATTTGGTTCTCTCAGGCTGATTCAGTCTTGCAGTGGAAATCTATCTACCAAATCCCTAGTCCCAGTCGTGGATCCGAAACTCCTGGTACAAGATTCCGAATATATCGAAACACACCTCATTGCTGTACCGACCAACTCAAAAAAAGAATTCATTAAATCATACGAGACACTATCTCCCATGGTAGTTCCTCGTTCTTCGGTTGAAGTTGATCACGATGAAGAATTCACCCTATTCGCCGTCGCAACTTTCAAGAAGTTCAGCAACGATTTCATCTCTAAATGCAGAGAGCAAAAATGGACGCCCCGTCAATATAAGCACGTGGAAGGCGGTCGCGAGGATGAAAAACGAGAATTGGATCGCGTTACGAATGAGGAGCGAAAGGTTTGTGGGGAAGCGTTACGCATCGGACGAAATGGCTGGAGCGAGAGCGTTATGGTACGGATGCACGTGTTGACGCTCAGGGTCTTTGTCGAAGCTGTCCTGCGATATGGATTGCCACTCGATTACATTACGGCTTTGGTCGAGGTATGTACTGTCGGTCGACATCCCGATGTTGGTAGAGGAGACGCTTCTGCCGCCTCTGCTGATATGACAGCCTGATGACTTGCTTGCTGATTCAGACCCGAGTAGACGACGCCAAAACTGGCACCCAAAGTCAAGGCAGCCCTGGACTCAAGTTATTCGTATCTCGGGGGCAACGCACTCGGTCGCGACAAGCGAGGCAGGATTGAGAAAGACGACGCTGCCATGAGTTCAGAAATGGCGGCGGCAGGGCTCAGCACCGGGGAAGGCAACGAGTACACAGCTTATGTCTATTATGAGCTGGAGTTTCCGTGATGCCGTGCCGGCAGGACACCTCGGCAGCTCTCTCTGGTTGGGCTCCGTGAAGCTGTCAATTGGGAGGGGTTGCACAACAGCGAGGAGTGTGGAAAAGCTGCATAGAAGCATCTCACCCACCATATGTGCATATACATGGGCTCGCAGCCTGTGAAGACAAACGCCCACCCACTGACGGCAAAGATGTTCTAATGTATGCCCGTTCTACATGCCGTGGTGCCAGAGGACGAACATTTCAAGCGTATTAGTTCAGCTTGAGGTAGTCCTTCTCGACAAGCCAATTGACGATCTGCGCAACGCACTCCTCGACGGAATTTTGGTGTGTTTTGACCGTGATTTCCGGGCTCAGAGGCTCCTCGTAAGGCGCAGAGATGCCGGTAAAGTCTTTGATCTCGCCAGCACGAGCCTTTTTATACAGACCCTTGGGGTCTCTCTGCTCGGCGACCTCGAGCGGAACATGCACATGGACCTCGACAAAGGGGATAGGCTCATCCTGTGGATCCTGCGCCATGTCATGAAGCTGGCGAGCCAAGTCGCGATCCGCGCGATACGGCGAGATGAAAGACGTGATTGCAATCGTGGACGAGTCGGCAAACAGCTTCGCGACCTAGATGCCAGTTGCTTCCCTCCTCTGGTCAGTTTTCGTCCAGTCTTTCCATGCGCGGGGGAGAACACTGCCGCTTGCCTCTGAAATTCGGCGAATATTCTCATTGCGGTCCTTTTCGGAAAACCCGAGGTCCTTGTTCAGACCGAAGCGCACATTGTCGCCATCAAGGCGGTACGCGGCACGACCGAGATGAAGGAGGTGTTGCTCCAGGGCGGTGGCTATGGTGGATTTGCCTGATGCAGAGAGGCCGGTGAGCCAGATTGTGAGGCCGCGCTGGGAGCGAAGGTGGTTGCGCTCTTTACGCGAGAGGGAGGGATGCCATGTGATGTTGCTGCGTTCAGGCCCGGGGTCAGCTTGTGGGGTAACTGAGGGAGGGAGTTTGTTATGCTCACGTTGACATTTTGGGGACTCGCAAGGTGTTGAGCGAGTGCGGTGGTGATTGAAGTTCGGGTACTTTGCCAGATAATCACGGCTTTCTGGTGTCGCGAACTGATTTGGTGGCCGCTAAATTGTAAGAATGCTAGGCGATTGGCGACCGGTTCGGAGCGGGAAGAGAAGCGATGGCTACAGCGGGGGTGGGCTCGGGGTATTGCTTGCCCCTCTTCTCCCCCACCTTTGCGATGAGGGTCAAGATGGTCGCTGCTGTAATATCTGGTTTCGTTAGTAGCATCGCTGGGACATACAGAAAGGTGAAAGAGTTACAGGGGCAAAAGGAAGGCACTGGAAGTCGTGCCACGTTGAATTTTGAGGCTGGCCGATCGTCAAGGGCCCTTGTGGTTGTCTCGTCCTGTTGAGTTTTGCGCTATCAGTCTGTCGTGCCGAGCCGTCCCATCCGCATGAGCTTACACGGCTATCATTTTCTGAGACGCTCATGGACATTGCCAAAAGTGGACTCGAGTGCTGCAAGGCGCGAGCACTGCCGTATTCTATTCTATATTCGCTGTGTAGAGGCCTTTGAACTCAAAATGGACCCTCTAGATGTCTATATAAGTCTAGACATGAACTGCCCATATAACGTGTTCAGTGCGCCGTCTCAAATTCTGTTGCTTCGTGTACAGTGCGTCTCGCTTGCGAAGCACAGCCAGGCAGGCATGACCTCCTCGCTGAACGATGATGGAAAACCGCGAGCGCTGGTCTTCGGTTTCAAATCAAGCAATCCGGGGAAGCATCTGAACACGAGAGGTCCACGTCAGCAACACTGTGGTTTCTCCCGACCATCACTCGGCCAGAGTCGACCGATCGAGCGTTCTGTCACTTACCGCTGCGAACTTGGGAGACACAAACAAGGCGGTAGCTTCGGCGTACACCACAGGCTCTTCTCCCGAGACGGGCAGAGACTCAATGCGTCCCTTTACCCAAGCCTTCCGCCCCTCCACCTTGATCGTCTCGGCTCGAAGCACCAGATAACTCCCCGCGGGTGTCGGCTTGCGGTAATTTATGTTGAGATTGGCCGTCACGCCAATGTTGTGAGGCAGCGTTTCGAAGCAGCACCGCGCAAGTCCCTCGTCGAGCATGGTGGCCAGGAAGCCGCCGTGCACAAGGCCGGGATGACCACAGAGATCCTCGCCCACGAAGGTGATGGACACGAGTGACTTGCCGCCCTTCTCGATCCAGGCGTACGGTGGGACTGGGATTCTGCCCGGCCCAGCCAAAGCGCTTCCTGTGAGGCTCCGCGCTCGATACTGGCCTGGCATTTTCATGTGTGGTCGGGACTCGACCAGCTCCGCGCGCCGGCGCATATCAGCGACCATGGGGAGACTGTTGATTGTGTCTTCAATATCCCGCGCTTCTGTGTCGCTCTCGGCTGGCTGAAACCGTTTCAGGCTCTCTTCGTCCGAGTAGAAGCCCAGTCCTTGGCTTTTCAGTGTGCGCCATGACGCGTATGCCCCGACTGCGCTGCAAGCGACGCCGAAGAGGACCAGGAAAAGGCCCTGTCGAAATGTATACCTGTTGTCCGCATTGTCTTGCGAGCCATGCGGTTGTCCCTGTCAGATAGAGCCGTCCCCATGGCGAGAAGTCACCTGTCATGACAAGAACATAAGGCATTTCCCTCACCGAATTGCTGGCTAGGTTGTGACGATGCATTCGCACCGCGCGGAAGGCTAGAGGCAGCCGCTGGTCTCTGCTCGTTGGCCGCGGTCGTTTGCAGGCGTCGCCATGGCTGCGGATTCCTGCATGGGAAGCGTGCTGCCGTCCATCGTGTCGATGAACAACAGCCTCGCACGGCGCGTTGCGTCAGCCGGTGTGCAAATGGCGTGGGTGACATTCCGGGGCAGGAAAGTGGCGTGCGGCCAAGGCGTGCATGCGGTCGACGTCAACAACTTTGACGGGTTTTGTAGGTGTTTTTAGCGCGACGAATTTAAACCAGTTGACCCCTGGTACCTCTTGGCCTGATGCGCCCGTTGCAAAAATGACTCCATGCCTCGGTTCTTGGGTGTCCATGCCAGGATGTTTTCGGCTACATCGGGCCTAGCGCCGATGCCGCTTTTGCTCAGGCTCGGCTCAGTCTAATCTCAGTCACGTGGCCTGAGCGGCCGGAGCTAGGGTGATTTATGCACGGTTATGCAAAGAAAACGGATTTCAAACAGAAACGGTCTCTAGGCAGACCAATGTGGCTTGTGGCCATGCAGCTTTTGGTGTCGTCCAAATCCGGCCTCCATCTACGCTGTTGTGAGCACCCGGCCGGAATGCCAGCCTGGGAATTCTTCCTTCCGATCCTATCTGTCGGGACACCCAGCAAGCTGTCGGGCAATTCAACATAAGCCACCCTCCTTTAAAGGCGTGGCCGGGCGACTTCATAGCCCTGCAATATCGACGACGGTAGATGTTATCGAATTAACGATAGGCCTATCTCTTCGGCGCGCTAGAAAACTTACTCCAAGGCCCCCATGAACCCTCAGGGCGCCAATCTGTGGTGTCAGAACGATTTACGACTTCCTGCGAACATTCGTGATAACTACACTCTATATTGGGTTTGGGAATGGCCGGCTATCCCTCCTGATACGACCCCTCAGGGCCGAATGGAAGTTTATGTGAGTTGTATGAATGTTCAGATCCAATCGGGCGTTCGGAACGGGACGGTCTTGTTTGAGAAGGGCCGAGACCTGAACTTCGCCAGTATCGAGGAACAGATGCTTACAAATTAGATGTTATGAATGAGTTCCGCAATATCACAGCAACAATCCTTTCCGAGTCGATTTGGAAATAGGACTTTAGTCAATATATTTTATCTTATGAAAACATCCTCCCGATTCGAACCATGAAAATAGTATATAGCTTTGAATACTAAAGTACTTCCGTAGGCCCTTCTCAAGGTTCGGAAGTCAAGTTGCGGAGTGTAGATGCATTCAGGAACCATATACAATCCATCCACGGCGTCACACTCCGGTCATCAGGACAGGCACAAGAGAGGCGGACACGAAAGGCCAAGCTCAAGCGGCTGCGACGTGCTGGCTGATCCGTCATAGCAGTATCGTGAGCTGAACCCCTCGGTGGCAGCTGCTAGGAGGCCTAGGGTTAGATTCTCACGATGTATTACTAGGGTGCCACTAGCGTTCAAAATCGAGACCACGTTTTTGCCGGGCTACTGTCTATACTACTTATAGGACACGTCCCTTCTAATAACTATTTATCTATATTAATTCTATATAAAGAATAAGTAGAAAGCTAAAGTGAAATACTATAGACTATAATAATAAAAGAAAATATGTCTAGATATATACTATACTTAGAAGTTTATTAAAAAGAACTCCTTTACTTACTATATATATAACTTATACTATAGTCCGAAAGAGCTATTAGTAGCAACCCCATAAGGGTTGAAGAGAAAAGCTAGTGCTGCTAATAATATCCCTAATCAAAATCCAAAGAAGGAGAACACATGGGATGATGCCACGTTCATTTTCGATCTCTGGTCACTTAAGGCCGGCTAGCTGTACGATATCGGCCAACGTACAGGTCCAGTGTCAGCCGCAGGCTGGAAGTGGACGGAGATACTATAGATCGTAATAATACGGAGAAAGAGCTGCCAAGTCGCTATAGGGGGTGCTTTTCCGAGGCCCAAATTCGGGATACCAGATACAGTATACATGCTTTAAGGGAATGGTCATCCCTCGTTGTACGGCTTGGAAAACAGTAG
The DNA here is from genome assembly GCA_030783925.1 of Aschersonia sp. MBC 735. Classification (NCBI taxonomy): domain Eukaryota; kingdom Fungi; phylum Ascomycota; class Sordariomycetes; order Hypocreales; family Clavicipitaceae; genus Aschersonia; species Aschersonia sp. MBC 735. The sequence continues at coordinate 71,487 of JARJRV010000456.1, read as the reverse complement.
GTACGAACTCATGACAAGCGGGACAAATTACATGTAGCAACTTGCAGAAAGGGGATGAACTTGTTCGATTGTGCGTTCTTGTAGAACAAGTGTCTATCTCGCGGGCTCGATTGTCACTACGTTGATGTCACTGATGACGACTGCCCTTCGTGTTCCGCCCAAATGATAGTTCCGTCGACATTCGTATGAAACCATTGTCCTGTCGTCTCATCCAAATCCCAATACGGCCTCTCTTCTCCCCCACTCTGTCCTTGCACATTGTCGGATTTGCTGCTGTTTCGGCGCGATGAGGATTTGTGCCTTTTACCTCTGCTGGTTGCAGAACCGTTAGACGGTGGTTGGCGAGACTTGACCGCCTCAGAGGCTCTCTTCCTGCTCTCTTCCAGGAGGGTATTTAAGGATTCCCGAATCTCCTTCAGCCGCTTGTCCTTCCCCCAGTCGATAATGTTTAAGACATACTTGCGGAATTCCCGGTAATGCTCAGGCTCTTGGAGCAAAAAACTCTTAACTCTTCGCATGTAGTAATTAAGATCATTATGCTTCCACGAGATGTAAAGCCGGGCTTCTGTACCGTTCATGGCGACACTGAACGCAGCACTGTTGATAGAGCTAACGTTCTTGCTCTCGCAATGCCTCAGTTGGTGGTTAAGCCGTTCGGCTATGTTGACACAGGACGCAGAGCCGCCAAGGCACTGATTTGTTGCCACCCACAAACTGCCAATTCCACCAGGGCCATCGCCCTTAAACTCGATGGCGAAGAATGGGTATAGCAGGCCTTGATTGTTGGCTGACATCTCAGTCCCCATTGATATAAGTTGCGCTTGCTGCTGAGGAAATGCTTCATTGCTATACCCGTAGAGCATGTCGGGTATGGGATTGCTGACTCTGAGCTTTGTTCCAGTATTGGGGACAGCATGCCTAGACATTGGCTGTTTATCGCTGCGCTTTAGGCTCTCCGTCGACTTGGGATACGGGTAAATATTAGTACGGAAATACTCTTCCACATCAGGCTCTTCAGCCCCCATCTCCAGTTGATGCAAATCCGCATCGTGCCACACTTGATCTGGTGGTGGACCAGGGGAGTCACGTTCCTTGCCAACATCATACACAAGGCTGGCGACGTTGCCAGGGAATTCCTTGTCGATATGTTGCATATAAATGCCGTTCACAGCCAAATTCCGGCTTCGGTAGAACGTGTCTTCAACAAGACTCCTTACAGACGATCGACCCGAACTAGTGATATCCGACGGGGCAATTGATCTGGCGTCTATAGTTGCTTGGTACGAGCGGGAACCGGTAGAATTCGGCGTTGGGGGAACGACAAAACCGTCGACATCCCGTGTGGAGCCCATCTCCGGCGCTGATTTCGTGAGCCTCCTCGGAATGGGGACGTCGTTTGAACGGTGAAGATGGCTATCCGATCGACAGTGTTCCTCTCGGTCCGACCCGACAGACTCGAGCCACTCGGAAACAAAGGTATGGACAGACTCCGGGTGAGACTCCCCATGGGCGGGGTCGACGAACTCTTCGAGGAACGAAGCGTATGGGCGCTTGGAAAGCTTGGGCTTTGGCTGTTGTAGTTTTGTTTGCTTAAGCTCTACTATTAGTAGTTGACTACGTGAGCGAACGTTGTCATACCTTGGCCACCTCCTCTATTTTTTCGTCCTCAACTCCAGGTCGTTGCGCGTCCGTCCGACTCAATCGGGCTCTCTTCGCGGGTAACGGATCGATCTCGGATGTCGCGTCAGGTTTCCTTTTCGCGGACGACACAGGTACGTCTCCGGCGAGATCTCTACTAGCTGGAGATTGCTCTCTGTAGCTTGGCGTAAGTTCCGTCCCTGATGAGTTAACATGTCTTCCTATTCCCCGGAGATGTCGACATATATACCTGCACTCTTGTTTGTGACAGCGGCCAGCAGCCTTCCTTGCGAGACTCCGCCGTTCATGACGAGAAGCACACTGGTGTGCGAAGTAGAGATGATTTTCTCTCTATCGCCGCTCAGGTTGGTCGATAGGAAGGCCTGTTGGAAGCCGCAAGGTTGTATGTTTCGTCGCAAGCAGTCGCAAAATTTTGTTTCGTTAAGGTGCTCTGTTGACTCGGCGCGCGGAAAATTAGGCCGCAGCTTGTGAAAGCGGCTAAAAATGATTGGCTGTCGGTGGGGGGGTAATGTGGAAGGAGGGCCAAAGGCTGCATGGAGCTCTGCTGTATCATGCGTCTGACAGAGCTCATCGGCCTAAGGTGCGGGGAAGTTCGCCTTGTGCGTTCCTTGGCAGGCTGCCGCTGCCGTCGGTAAGCCGTTGGAGAATGACACCTTGTCGGCCTTCATTTATTCACAGCGCTAATGATTCGCTATTTTGCGAAGATTCTGGACAAGGTAGGCACTAAAGCTGTGGAGGCAGGGAGGAATGATTGGTCGATGAGCACTACTGCGTGTTAGGTGCACGGTCATTCGATTGCAACATCTGACTGAAATGTCGAACCCCGTCTCTTTCAGTCGTCAATCCATCTCATATCTTCTACTGTTTGCGCCCGGCACTGCGGCTGCTCTCATGAAAATACACGTCTTTCAGAATGTTATCGCCTCAGGGCTACGAAGATGACGAGACACGCTTCCTCCTGCCCGAGGGCGTTGGCCTCTCTGCAGAAGATGCTGAGAGATATCGGCCAGGAGGCTTTCATCCTGTTCATTTAGGCGAAAGGTACGACGATGGACGTTATAAGATTGTGCACAAGCTCGGTGCCGGGGGATTCTCCACGGTTTGGCTCGCGAGAGACGAGTGCGAGAAGAAGTGGGTGGCTCTTAAAATCGTCGCCGCCGAGCATTCACCATCAGTTGGCGACAAGAGCATCCTGAGCCGCCGCGCTACCTCAACCCTATCAGTTAGTGATGTACCAAGGTTTATCGCCGAGCATCATCGACAGTTCACCTTTGAAGGCCCAAATGGTCACCATCTATGCCTTGTCCTGCCCGTTCTTGGCCCATCTGCGTCTGACCTATCTTATGGGTTCAATTCCCGACTCAGACCTTGGCTTGCCCGGAAAGTTGGCTATGAAGCTACGAAAGCGGTCGCCGATCTCCACTCTCAAGGCCTGTGCCACGGAGGTGAGTGATCATATGCTCGCGCCTTTTAGGCAAGACGGCTAACAACAGACCAGACGTGACAACAGCAAATATTCTCTTTGGCTTGGAGGACTTTAACCACCTCGGAGAAGCTGACATTTATGACTTATTTGGACCGCCTGCGATAGGGGAGCTGAAAACCGAGTCTGGCGAGATACCTGGCCCGGAGGCACCACGATATATCGTGAAGACACTCGATTTCCTATGCTCCCCTCGAAATGTTATCACCCACGATATCAAACTCGTCGACTTTGACCAATGTTTCCTGGTTTCTTCACCGCCCAAGACAATGCTTGATACACCACTTGAGTTTCTAGCGCCGGAAGTCGCAGCAGGCTTGGCAGCCAGCCCCGCTAGCGATGTATGGGCTCTTGGTTGTTGCCTCTTTCGACTCAGGTCGGGAGTAGGCCCTTTTGAGAACCCTTATCAAGTCACCTCTCCGGTGGATCTAATGAGGTATATCATTCAAACTTTGGGGGACATGCCCCGCGAATGGCAGCATATCTTATGGGATGATGACGGACAGCCGACCAAGGATCTCAGCAAAGGAAAGCCGCTCTGGAAGTGGGAGGACAAACGGCCGTTGAAGGATTTGGTTTACCAGATATGGGATGAGCCGGAGGACCGCGTTGTCCAGACTGGTACGGCGAGGCCGGAGGACGAGGACTGGGACGAAGATCGGGACGAGGAGAGGAACCCTTTCGCCCCATGTTTTGCGGATATGGTATGGAAACCCACGGCTATCAAGGTGAACAATGTTTACCTATACGGCTATAACCGAGAATCACTCGGGCTATTGGAAGCAATGCCTAAGATCCCCGAGCGCGAAGCGGAGCTACTCTACGACCTCTTGACAAAGATCTTTGTCTATGATCCGGAAAGACGTCCCACTGCCGAACAGGTGCTTAGTCATCCGTGGTTTCACTTGGGCGGTCATGATACATGTAATTACATAGATGACTACCGCGTTTTGCACTTGGGTGCCATGGCGCTGCCCTTGACACGTATACAAATCAGCGCGTATAGCTAGACCATTGACCACCTGCAAACCATCGCGTCAAAGTTATTTGTGCATAATACTTATGCATGCCGATTTGGGGGCCTAGCTCAGGCCAAGCTCCAGCCAGGCTCAGGCTTAAAGCGGCACAGCTCAGGTCCCGTTGTGGCACCTGGGTGGCCATGGACATTCTACTTTGATGGTTCTTGACAATCAGTGCAGGGTCTTGGCGGTCACGGAGCACCGTTTCTTGGGTCGCTTTCACCGAAATTGACAAATCATAATACACCGTTTTACTGCCTCAATCGAAGCATAGTTACATCACCCAAATATGCCACTGCAGTCATTTTATGAACCAAATATGACTAATACGAAATGGTCGTCGTCGCTTGCGCGCTGGACGGGACCGAATAATGCGTCCCCTGCCCATTGCATACCTCAATGGCATTTGGCAACGTACCTCTTAATGCTGCCAAAAATGTCACCGGTCCAGGCCCTACGTATTGCAGCGACAGGGCCGGCCATGCTATCATTTGTACAAGCATTGTACACGTGAAGCGCAACATGCTGATGAGACGCCAGTGTCATGTTCTACAGGCCGTCCTCCTCGCCGGCCAGCAGATCTGCGTAATCGTCTACAGATGCAAACATCGGCAAGTCCTTGAGAGCCTGCCGCCTCGACTTCTGTTTTCTCATGCCGTTCCTGTCTTGTTTTCCAACACCACCTCCTGTCTCACCTACAGCCAACGATCCCTCCGAATCCACATCCTCGTCATCTCGCACAAAAGCCTCAATAGTTTCCTCATCAACGTCGTCATCGTCACCGTCATCGTCATCGTCGATATCGCTTTCGAGTGACATCGCGGGTGAGGAGCCGTCATCTGAAGCCATGTCTAGCTCGTCGAGATCATCAAAGCCCTCCTCGGACCCTTCATCCTCAATGTCCGGCTGAGTGGACACGAGCGCCTTCCAGACCTCGTCTTCCTCATTGTCCTCGATTCCGGCATCACTCTTCTTGTCCACCGCTGCTTTCGGCTCTTTGGCAGCGTGCTGGAAGTATTCGTGGAAGAAGACGTCGTCGACTGCCACATCTTCAACTTTCTGCTTCCAGAAAGCATTCGAATTGACGGGTTTCGACATCGCCCCAGCGCCTTTGCTTCCAAGCCAAAGGTCACCGAGATCTTTGCTTGCTCTCAGGGGTTGCATGATAGATGCACCACGAGCCGAGTCTGCCGGCTTGGGTTGGCGATAAACGAACTTATCCAAGAAGCGAATCATAGTGTGACTCTCCATATCTGGTTTCTGAATCTTCGTTGTCTTGTCTAGCAGGTTCGCCGCAGTCACCCTCACAGAGGGATGAAAATGGGCTTGGAGAGTGGCCTGGTAAAAGTCAGAGACAAGAGAACCAGAACCTCAGTGCCCTTAACGCATCGACACTTACCAATTCCCACAGGCAAGCTCTTTGAGCGTTGCTATATTCCGGGTCCCGCTTGCGACCATCGTAAGCTGGACGTGCCGCGGATGCTTCATCGTCGAAAATTGAATCCTCGGGTTGCTCAATCATCGTCGAGAGGTCAGGAAATGTATCCCGGAGATTCGCAATGATGTAGAGCGATCCGCAGACAAAGGGAGGCTGATGAAGATTCGACACTTGAAGCATACGTTTGGAAAAAGCCTTGACTCTGCGGACGTCGACATCGCTCTTCAGCGATCGCATGAGCAAGTTCAAATACAAGGCTTGCTTTGATGAGTTGATCAGACGGGGGTCCAAGAGAGACTCATACAAAATTCGGAAAAACCTGTCGCTCGCCATGTTTCGTGCAGCAGACACATGTTGTATCAACATCAGAGCTTGGATGCCCGTGTTGAGGTTGCTTGAATGTGCGATTCTAAACAAGGTGTCGAGATGTTTCTCCATGCTGTAGATAGAATTAGCAATCATTTACATTCTATGATTGGCCGCTGTAGGCATGGGGGTCTTGGACTTACACTAGATCGTTAGTCGCAAGGAATGGGACAGCTCGATTGACGCCGGTCAGCAGCGCTGATGTGAGCTTATCGGCGGCTTCAGTTTCAGGAACAGTGGATGCTTTCAACTTCGCTGCGGACCTTGATTCGAGACTCTCCTTCTTGCTGCTTTTGTTGCCCTCTCTACCTCTCGGTAAGGCGCTACTTTTGTTACCCTCGACCGAACTTTGTTCTGAATGGTTTCCTAAACGGCCTGACTTAAGCAAGGCAACAAAGAGATCAAAGTAGATTCTGATCAGGCTTTCGGTAATGGCTGGCTCCTTGCTGCTGAGAATGGTTTGATTCAGAGTGTTGATAGCGTAATATTGGGATCGATGGTCTTGTGAGGGGTGAAGCAGAACGTCCTGTTCAATTGATCGAATGATGATCGGCTTCATACCCGGATGTGAGATCTGCAATTGCAGCAACAAATATGACGCACGAGATGCTATTTTCCGATCCCGATCGCCGAGCTTGTGGACCAGTAGTGTAAGCAGGTTGGCTTCTTGCTCCGGCTTTTCCTTCAACAGTCCGTATACAAAGTCAACGGCCTTCATGCGCGAGTGCTCGATCTCATCAGAGCACCAGGTCTCCAGCAGCTGAATGATCTTGAAGTAGGCCTTCTTCAGCCAGTCTTCGTAGGCCCATGATATTAAATGCACTTCTGTGATTTTCCCTGGAAGTGATTGATGAGCCGACCAGGATTTGACAGAGTTCCTTTGCAGTGTCCCTAGCAGGCCGGGTTGTGACTGAAAGGATCGTAGGCGTCGGTCGGAAGGCAACACCGTGCCTGGGCCGAGCAAATCGACAAGAGCTCCAATCGCGCCCACCGCTTGCGCACGACTTTTTTTCGAGGCCAAGTTTATGAGAGCATCAAAAGCACGCATATTATGTACCGGCGACTCTTGGATTGCCAGTGTGAGGGCGGAGACCTTGTCCGTAAGCGTACCGGAAGACATGATGGTCGACAAAAACTTATGAGACGAAGAAGCGAATACGCTGGTCTTGTATCTGTTGGCATCATGTTCTGAAATAGTGTTCGCATGAAGCTTGAGCGCCTCCACGGCACCGGTGAATCGTGCCGAATCTTCAGTCGTGGGCATTGGCAGTGGTGCCAGTCGGTAGGCATGCCAATCCGCTCGTGGTTCAAAGATCTTGCGCACGATATCAGCCACGGCAATTCCGAAGTTTCGAAGTCAAAAGATATTAAAGCTCACCATTCCGCCTGGTTTAATAACGCGGTTTTCTTCACCTTCGTCTTCAGACTCATCCCAGTCGCTTTCGTTCTCATTGTTTGCGCCTCCGAAGTCCTGTGTTTCATCCGGCTGAGAGTCGGATACGTCTTCCCTGTCAACATTCTCGAATCCGAGCTGTTGAGAGAATGCCAACAATTCATCCTTGAAGCCTTTCTCGATGGGTTTGCTAGACTCGATGGCATATGATTGGTCATCAGAATCGAAGCCCTCTATCAATTCTAAGTCCTTCTCGTCACCGCCCAAAGCTTTAATTTCGGCTAACAACGCGGTGTTTTCTTCTTTCGAGTCTTGAGACGAGATTTTCGATCGTCGACCGCTCTCAAGATTCCGCTGCCTTTTGCGATGGTGAGGCTCCTTGTTTTCGACGTTGGTGGGGGCTTGCTTTCGCTTCTGTTCCTTGGAGGTCAAAGAACGATCAATTCTGGATGTAAGCTTTGCCAAGGCGCTCTGATCGAGAATGGTCTTCGCCCTCGGACCTTTAGGGCTTCTGCCCTTCTTCTGCGGCGCTGACATCGAGTTGTAATCACTTCGAACTACTCGTCAACGCCTAAGTGAAGTCGTCGCCAAAAATCAAGCTTCAACTTCGAACTTTTTTAGCGGGTCCTATCTAATCTCGCGACCTACCCGAACCGAAGAGCAGGCAGTAGAGCCCAAACAGGTCTAGCGCCTAACCTTTTTCTCGGACTTGAGTGCTTTGCAAGCTTATTTCAATGTCAAGTCGCCGTAGCGATGCAAATATTAGTTTAGTATTCTTGATTGACTACCTGTACATATGAAAAGATAAAGGTCGTTCTGCGGCATTCCGCATGGTGATGCTGTCCCGCAAGTCAGCAGGGTTGCACGCATGCGCGTCACGTCGTTGGCCTATTGTATGCCCACGGAGCCTGTGGTTAGTTCAAGGACTAAGAAACCGGTCAACTCTCTCGAAGATATGGGTTCCTACGGGTACTGTCACAAAGGTAGATGGGGAAAGTGAGTTTGTAGGCCCTACGCATCCCCAGTCCTTGAGCTAACACACCATTCAGCTGGCCACGAGAAGCTCATTAGAGCAGGATTTCTTCGACAGGTAAGACTAGACCGGCAACGAGCGTTTGTCTCCTCCAGCTTATCGTTCTTTGAAGGTTCACTCCGGTATATTCCAACTTCTACCGCTAGGTCTCCGTGTCCAAGATAAGATAGAGTCACTGCTGGACAAGCACATGGCGTCCATCGGTTCGTCTTTCACCCCTTCTTGGATTTATGCGAGGCAAGCCTTACAGTTGCTGGAACCAATAGGAGCCTCCAAGCTGTCTTTATCGGCTTTCACATCAGAAGACCTGTGGCGTCGTAGTGGTAGGCTTGATGCAGCTTCCGCCGAGGTAGGACCGCAGAGTCAATGCCCTCTTGAACAAAAACTGACTGGGACAGTTATTTCGCTTGACAGATCGCAATAATACGACTGTGATGCTGTCACCAACTCACGAAGAAGAGATCACGACCCTCGTGGCCAACACTCTCAAGTCGTACAAGGATCTGCCTTTGCGCCTTTACCAAACAAGTGAGTCCAACACCGAAGCAGAATCCTGACGGCCTTGTGAATATTGACTTTAAAGCCCGCAAATATCGCGATGAGATGCGGCCTCGGCATGGTCTTCTCCGATCGCGTGAATTCGTTATGAAAGACCTCTACACATTTGACACGACTTCTGAGTCAGCGATCGCCGCCTACGAGCAGGTGGCTGGGGCGTATCGCGCTTTTTTCACCGAGATGGGGGTGCCTATTCTTGTCGCTGAAGCAAGCTCTGGAGACATGGGGGGCAATCACAGTCATGAATACCATTTAGTCAACCCCATCGGAGAGGACATTGTCATATCGTGTGACACCTGCGGGTATGCCGCAAACGATGAAGTCGCCACTTCGCGCACGGCCGTTGATGCTTCTCAGATCACTTTGCCGCAAGTCGCCGAAGACAGTGAAGTGCAGGTATGGCGTGGAATAACCAGAGATAGGCGGACCTTGGTCAACGCTTGGTACCCTAGCAAAAACCATGCAGGGTTCCCAACCAAGATCAATACACACGCTGTGAAGAAGGCTGTTCCCGATTTGGACAGTGCCGTCAACAATGCGATCCAGGCATGGAATGAGGCGGCACCTCAGGGTTTGCAGCTCGCAAAACATGGAGTCCAGATTTTAAATGTTCTTGACATAAGGTTGAGATCATTCTTCGACGAGATCAAAGATCAGCTTCCGGTTGTCCCCGAATCAGGACTCCATTCGGGGCCTATTCCTCAACATACCTTGGACACAACAGAGACTGGAGGAGGCTTTGACCTACTGCATTTATTAGAAGGCGATGGCTGCCCTAGATGCGAGAGTGGCAAACTCACGATTAACCGCGCCTTGGAGCTTGGCCATACTTTCTACTTGGGAGCTCGCTATTCGGATCCGCTCCGTCTTTCCGTTACTGTCCCTCCCCTCAAGAGCCATACGCATATAGAGATGGGATGCTATGGCATTGGAGTGTCACGAATCATTGGAGCCATCGCGGAGCACACATCAGATGATAAAGGCTTGCAATGGCCTCGCGCCATTGCACCGTTCGAAATCGTTGTGATCCCAACAGCCGACACTGCAGATGATGCTTTGAGAATTTTCGACGAACTCACTACCCCGTCGGCTTCAGGGTCTGTCTTTGATGCTGTATTGGATGATCGCAGAGAAACATTTGGTTGGAAGATGCAAGACGCCGACTTGATTGGCTATCCCATTACCATTGTACTCGGGAGAGCTTGGAGGGAAGGGGGTTTGTGTGAGGTACAGTGTAGAAGCAAATCGTTGAAGGAGAATATCGCAGTAGGGGATCTACCCACATATCTGCGTAGCTTGTTGTCACAGATTTGAAAGATTAGAGCCTGCCAATATTGAATTTTTCAATAATCGAGCATGAGAGAATATGGCAAAATATAAAAGGCATCCTCTCTGGAACTGTTTCACGAGCCATTGGAGGTGAACTTATAAGGCACTTAATCTGCAAGCGCTGTCAAGATTTACTTGACAAGGTTGGCCAAGCTGTCTATACTTGGCGCACCTGAAGAGTGGCCTTGACATCTGGCCGGGCAGCTGTCAATCAATTGTCGACTGACAACCGAGGAAGGACGTACAGCACGCGCCTGCCAGTTGCTGGTGTCGATCAGGAGGGAAACTACAGAATTCTCAAACCTTGTCCCAAAACATGCCTCGGCGTTCAAAACCACCAATCCGATCCGTTTCTGCGACAAACAGCATCATGAGCTCAAGGCAAGCACCCAGACATGCTCAGCTTCGTCAGCAAGGCACGTTCAGGTTAAGAGAAAACTTTGGCAAGGCCGAAACCATGGCCACTTGGGCTGCTCAACTGGACGAAGCCCGGAAAGAGAAAGATGCCAAGATGAAAGAGCAGTTCTCCAGCCCCCCTCCAGTCAACGAACCACTCTTTCAGGTACAGCACCATCGAAACGCACTCGGAGCTCCGGTGACGTTGATTATACTTGCTAAATTGTGATCAGGTAACTCTCGTACTATCAAACCAGCAGGCAGTACTTCCAGAGTTCAAGGACCTATCAATATTTGATTCCATCAGGGTTGCAGAACAAGTCTGGATTGTTCAGGGAGAGTCAAACACTCTTCGCATTTACAGCCGGGAGAAACAATCGCTTCAGAACGGCTTCAAAGCTATCAATTCAGTGATACATCACCGTACTATGGACCGTACTCACACCTCGTCGCTTTTCTTGGTTCAAACACCTTGCGATAATAGCCTCGATCATGCCGTCAGAGTTGATTTGGACCAACGCCCATTGACAGTCCCATTGCCTAACAATGAACAGCTCGTAGCACTAGAGCTCGGCTCTTCTGATATTGCGGACGACCTATTAGGACAGATCCGGCCTGATTTTTCGTCATGCATGGAACTTCTGAGGATTAAAGAAGGATCCTTCCAGATGCGTGTAGACTTCGGTCACGTCATCATTCAACGGCGAAAGATAAATTTAGACAATCCAATGCGATTCACTGATTTCAAGGCCATGGCTTTTCAGTACGCTTGGAAACGCGGGGCTGAATTTCATGCACAGTACGAAACGTTTCATGTCAAACTCATTATTCAAGCCGAGCGCTTATACTGACCAGACATAGCTTCGAACAACTAGATATCCCACCAAAACTCTTCAACAGCCCACGTGCGCTGGGAACGAATTTGATTAATATTTCTCGAAAAGTCACGTATAAGCGCAGACTAGAATTCGAGTTTAGGGATCAGAAGCTAGTCAAGGAAGATTCAGGCTTTGCAGGCGATCCGAGGATATCTTCGAGTGTTCACCTCACGACACCTGAGCCTGCCTCGCTGCTTAATTGGGTCGTCTTCGCGCCTGACAGGTATTGCATAAACTTGTACATCTAATAAGCTGAACACCAAAGAGAATCTGACTGGAAAGTCTTGCAGGAAGTACGACTGGCGCCTCCAAGTCCGTCACGAAGACTTTGCCACATGTGTCCCAAAAGAGCTAGATGAGTTGATCAACAATGTCAAAATGCGTGAAATTCCGCTGGATATATCCCCGCGGGGGTTTTTAGACAAGACCACGGATTGGGATCTCAGGGTGCCCCGGTCTGCTTTTCTTACCGAGAAAGTTGTGAAAACTCGGCTTATCTTGTCTGCGCTGATCCCTTTTCGAGATACTCCATTTGTATTTGAGATGAGCCAGGTTCGCGAATGGCAGGGTATCGAGACGCTGGACCAGCCTATCACATCGACAACGATGGGATTTTATGGCGCACATTGGTCAGATGATCTGAACTTCGTCAAGTCGCTCGACATGGGAAGAAATTGGGGACTCAACCACAGCAACCTCTGGAAAGGATCTGCGCAAAGCTCGGAGGGTCAATTCAGTGGATTTGTCTGCTACATTTTAGAGATTTTGTCGGCTCTCGAATGAGGTCGGAGTGACGAGGTCGGACCACAACGACGCATAATCACTGAAGTATCAGAATTGGCATGAATCTGTCTCTGTTCAACCCTTGGAGGCGAATAGTCGAGTCCATGTGGTCACAAGCTAGAATGCGGCGGTGCAAAGGGTTGTTCTAAATGTGCCTGGTCTGTGATTGATGAGGATGAGCTATGCCTGTGCTTGAGCAGCTACGATTTTCTGTCGCAGAACTAACGGTATTACATCAGCAGACGTAAAAAATCGCGCGAATGAGTTGATGATACACGATGAGGTAACACGTACCTTCCTCCACAGCACGCACATTGGCTTGTTTGCGCTGAACAATGGCCTCGAGATCCCTGAGATTGTTACCAAGCTCTTTTACCTTGTCATCGTAGAACTGATGCGCTGATGGGAGATTCTAATGGTGTAGAATATGGTCAAAAAATGCGCTCGGGCAGTGACAGCGAATCATGGTGCTGAGCTTATCGACGAACCTTCTCAATCAAAAAACCTGTTCCGACATCTACTAATACTTTATCGGTCTTCGAAAGTTCGCCTTTGACATACAATGAGTTCGTCAAAGGAACGAGCACCGTATTAGACGTGGCTGATTGCAGCAGCAGATATACAACAAGATCAGTGATGCATTCGTCCCAGCGATCCAGATCTTGGTGGACGCGGTATTGTGTTCCGGTCGCGGCGCTTTCCGCCTGCCTAACGTACCCTTGTTTGCTGCAATACGGGAATCGACGCAGCCAATGCAGTCTTTGAATTTGTTCTGGGCGCCATGTAGCTGGGCGAAAGATGAGGTCAAGTGTTCAAGCTCCTCGTCAAGCTGCTTCTTGACCTGCGCCAGTTGATGTGGCTCAAGATTATCAAGATTGACTGGGCAATGGTCAAAATTGCGGTTTGCAAGGCGTGTTCACGGTCCAGAGACACGTACCGGTTTCCTTCTCCGCAGACATATTGATTGCGTCGACGAGGAACCAAGCCGACAAAGCGGAGAGATGAAATTGGACGTGAATTATTCTCGACGAACGTCTTGGTGTTAGGCAGGCCCTCCGCATCGTGCTTGAGTCCCACCTATGGCCTACCCTATTGTACACTGGCGCAACGAGATGCGATACGCAAAAGCCCAGCATCATCTCCCTGTGCGTCGCTTAGCGTCCTCCTGGCATGTAGTGTCAAAATGCCCTGCGTACTCTTTTCGGGCCTCGTTCTCGGTATTATATGCCTGCGTGGACGCGATTTTAGCTCTTTATATCATGTTGCCTCGGTCGATCCGATTAGGAGCATGAGATATTTCACACAAACAAGCGGGGCGAGTGAATGCGCGTCTCGTCGCGTCTTCATACGCGTTAAGGGGCCGTGGCGTTGTACATTCAGCCAAGTAAGCTAGCCGTCCTCGACAGACGAACATGGCGCAACGAAAGAAAAGGACATTGCCGGGCGTCAGCCGTGAAGACTCGGATGACGAGCTGGGCAGTGATGATTTGCCATGGGAATGGTTATACCAAGTCGACGTTCCACACCAAACAAAGGACGATGGGCAGAGCGAACGTAAAAGGAGGAAAGTTACAGGCACCACCATCATTGGCGCGAGAATCGGCAACTTTGAATGCCGGATCGGCGACATAGTGCTTCTGAAAGCCGACGGATCCAATGAGGCTTGGATTGCTATAGTTTGCGAGTTTGTCGAAGACGATGGCGAGGGCGAAAAAGCGGCCAACTTTATGTGGTTTTCGACGGAGAAAGAGGTTCGCAACAGGGAAAAGAAGCGGTCTGACTTCTACTGGGTTAGTCTTGTGCTTCTCTCTCCTGGCCTTTCCGAAATTTGGCTCTTTGCCCACCCTGGCGACGTACTGATGGCACAACAGAATGAGCTGTACATATCTCCTTCGTGGGACATCAACCCCCTAGCATCGATAAACGGCAAAGCTAAAGTAATGTCGCTGGACAAGTTCTTGTCTCAATATCCATCTGGGAAAATCCCGCGCCAGTCCAAAGATTATGGAAAGACATTCGTCTGTCGTCGAGGCTGCAATACCAGGACGGCAACGTACACCGACGAGTTTACGTGGGAAGAAATGTACACTGGGGTCAAGGATCTCTTCCATCTGATAGAGTACGTCGAAAAGAATACGAAAGCCGCCCGGGGCAGACGAAAGACCCGCGAGCAGTCGCCCCAGGACACCGCATACCTGCCGCCGCAGACCCCAACCAAGGGCTCTCGGACTAGTGTGACGACACCGCAGTCCAGGCGAGGCCATGCCGAACCGGGCTCGCGGTCCCAGAAGAGGTGTGTGCTCCAGATTACGAACAGTCTTACCAGTGTCTGACCAGGATGATAAGAGGCATCGGCAAAAAGCTAGAATTCACACCACTGGCCACCCGCACATTGTCACCTAGTGCCGTCCAGGGCTCGCCGTTCCAAATTGCTCGCTCCCGCCTTCACGTCTCATCCGTTCCTGCAAGCCTCCCATGCCGCGAAGGCGAGTTTTCCCTGGTGTACTCGCACCTCGAGGCGGCAATATCAGAAGGCACCGGGAATTGTATCTACATATCCGGGACCCCGGGCACAGGTAAAACAGCAACAGTCCGCGAGGTCATATCCAAGCTGGAAGAAGCCGTCGGCTCTGACGAGCTCGATGACTTTATTTTTGTAGAAATCAACGGCATGAAAGTCACGGACCCTCATCAATCATACGCGTTGCTTTGGGAAGCACTCAGGGGGGAGAGAGCCAGCTCATCACAGGCGCTCGATCTGCTTGAGAGAGAGTTCAATAACCCCAGCCCGAGACGCGTGCCCTGCGTAGTACTGATGGACGAGCTCGACCAGCTCGTCACCAAAAATCAAGCCGTCATGTACAACTTCTTCAACTGGCCGACCCTGCGGCACAGTCGGCTCATTGTCCTGGCCGTCGCAAACACGATGGACCTCCCGGAAAGAACGCTCAGCAACAAAATCAGCAGTCGCTTAGGTACGTACGTATGACTTGACGACTGTCAAACAATGCGGCTGACCATTGCGGTGGAGAATTGCAGGCCTCACTCGTATCACCTTTCCTGGTTACACCCACGAACAACTGATGAAGATCATTCGCTCTCGCCTGGAAGGTGTCCCCGGGGACGTGGTCGACGCTGACGCCGTGCAATTCGCCAGCAGAAAAGTAGCCGCCGTCAGCGGTGACGCTCGAAGAGCGCTTGACATCTGCCGACGAGCAGTGGAAATTGCAGAAAGCGAAGTCGAGGGGGATCCAGCAACGCCCAGCAAGAGCGGCAATCGCAACGCGCGACAAGGAAGGGTGACCATCGCCACCATTAAAAGGGCCATTCATGAGGCTACGAGCAATCCAGTGCAGCAGCATCTGCGTAACCTTCCGCTCATGTCGAAGCTCCTCATGGCAGCTCTCTTGTTCAGGATGCGCAGGACGGGGCTGGCAGAGACGACCTTTGGCGAGACGCTCGATGAGTTACAGAGAGCGACGGTCCACGCATCACCTGCACTGCCGGGCATGGCTCAGATTCTCGACAACGGCCTGCAGGGAACGACGGCCGGTGCGAATCGCCGGCTTTTGGGAAGGCCTAGCTACGTGCACACGGCTGCCCTGGATCTGGTTGCGGCTGGTTTAGTGAATCTGGAGGCGCATCGTGCAGAGAGATCCAGCAAACTGCGCTTGACCATTGCGGATGACGAGGTCAAAATGGCACTGAGAGATGACGGGGATCTGAAAGCCATGGGCATTGGCGTCTAGTATATGTGGAAACACCTTGTAACAATCAAAATCGGGGTATTGAGCCCAAATGTCCATACCAACGCCTCCTACCCTGGATAAATATGACCCGATGTAGCCCCTGTCCAGGCTTTTCCGCCAAGTCTTCGTGGCGCTGTACCTGACTGCTAGAATTTGCGCCTTCCCAGTGTCGGCGCCCATTGTAGTGGATGGGTCTCCTCGGTGGCCTTTTCATCTGGTTTCCATATTTTGACTACGAAAAAGGTCAGCCATCATGCCAGGTTCAAATTTCAAAATAGGAGGAAGTAAATGAGAAAGCAAGGTCGAGCTTGAGGGGGTCAAGGAGTGCGGAGACAAGGTACAGGAAGGGTGCTGTGACGCAAATCATCGGACGGCACTCACTCGTTTTGTCAGCCTCGCCGCAAATGAGACGTAGACCAGAGCGGTCAAAAATGGAGCTCATGATGCCCGCCTCGGCATCTAAGGAGCCTGGTTGAGCGGTGGTGTCCAGAGATTGGAAGCGGTGGCCTGTTTTCCAATCCCAGAAGCTCATAGAGCCATTGTCACCTGCGATAAAGCTCTTGAGTCAGTCACTCGGCTCCGAAGGTCACGAGGCATAGAGAAAAAATGGGGGGGCTGTGGTGTGCTATGTGCAGTATCAGGACGGCACTGATGAGATATCACGAACCTCCGGAAAAGAAGATATTGTTCTGATTCACACTCAATGTGTTGATGATGGCGTTCTGGCCCTCGAAATTCTGCATGAAGGCACCCTCTGGACACTTCCACTGCTTGATGCTGCCGGCACTGCCGCTGGCAAAAGTGAACTCGGTAGGATGTACAGCGAGAGCCCTGACGCCTTTCTTGTGGTGGGTCAGAACGCCCATGGTCTTGCCGGCTGCCAAATCCCACATTCTGACTGTGGAATCGAGCGAGCCCGTGATGACCTGCGGATCGGCCTCTTGACATTTGAGATCGGAGACAGTACCGGTATGGCCTGACAGGACGTGGATGTTGCTGCGGGTGCGCATGTCCCAAACGCGGGCGACGCCGTCTCGGCCTCCCGTGACGAGGACGTCGAGGGTCGGATGAAGCGCGAGCGTGTATACGCCGCTTAGATGGCCATGGTAGTGTCGGATGACCTTATTCGTCTCCAAGTCCCAGCATTTGACCATCTTGTCCTCTCCACACGAAAAGAGGTAAGGATGTCTCGGCGAAACGGCAAGGCCGCGGACCGTGCTGATGTGTCCAGTCAGTGTCAGGCGCAAGGATCCTGTTGCGAGGTCCCAAATCTTGATGGTCCTGTCACCGGCACCGCTGGCAAACCATTGGTTCCCCGGCTCTACAGCCAAAGATCGAACCCAGCCCAAATGTCCAGATATGACCCTCATCAGCTTCCAGGGAGGGTGCCACTCGGGTTTTGACTGCTTGAATGAGGCTCTCGTGGTGAGGGACATGTTGTTCTGCGATGTGCCATTTTCGCTCGGTCTTGGACCGGACGAGCCCGGTGCTCCCTCGAGGAGCTTCTGCGGTAGCCTTGCCTGTCCGCCGACCTGTGGTCTGCCGTTGATGTTGCTGATCGCAAGCCGCTTGCCTGGCTTTTTGGGCAGCTGTTTGGCAGCCAGAGAGGGTGGGAGCGTCTGCACGGCGGCATACTCGATGGCGAATCGGCGCTTCACGACGGGCTCCTCTAGCTGGTCGGGTTTTGCTCGCTTGCTGCCGTCGAGGGGCTTTTCTGCGGTCTCGGTATACAGACTTCTGGTGAGAAGGGCATTGTTATTGGCTAGGGCGCCGAGATGCTGTAGCGGCTCCATGGTGGGCGACTGCGCACCGGAGAAGTAGATTTCGCGATGACTTCAAAAAAACTCCATATTGGGTCCGCCTTCAGTAGCGGGCACTGATAACTAAAGCTCAGTGCTGCACGGATGATTGCTCATGAGGGAAGTCGGTGGGGACGTGCAGAAAGGCCGCATCATTTGTGTACTAAGCAGGTGCGCTCGTTCGCTCCGTCCATGTCGAGCTACTGCCTTAGCTGCTGAAAATTAACACGTCTCTGACACCCGATTATTACCCCCCTCTCAGTACGAGAATGACGGCCCACTTGAAGGACTAGGAACCATCGCAGAGAATTTCATTGACTCTATAAGAGATGCTCAAAGATGGCTACGTTTTTCTCGAGTGAATTCTGAAGTTAGAAGCTGGAGATCTATAGCGCTGACAGCAAGATGCAACGAACGTGCCTTTCCTTCTTAGCTTTGTGTACTGTACGTTGAGTAAGAAGGGGACCCACTGAGATACCTCAGGTAGCGTGCGAGTCATCTGCTTGCTGCCTAAAGTACCGCCTCATGTCATTGCACTCGACCCCGTGTAGAGTTCCCCATACTGCAACAAAGAACGATAAAGTAGGCATAGTCATCTCATGCCCATTTGGCGACCGTTGGCTTCTTCCGGCGCACATGGATGAAGAGGAAGACCGTTTCCCCCTGCATACCGCTGCGCGCGAGGGCCGAGGTAGGTTTTCGACAAGCAGCTAGCTTCTATGAGCTGGGGCGCGCTATGCTCAGTCTTCCTTGCTGATATCCAATAGTTGCCAAAGCCGAGGGCCTGCTGAAGGTAAATGAAGAACAAAAGCTGCTTGGAAGCTGCTTGAACGATACGACCCTAGCGTCCCAGTCCAGCATCAATCGCAAATGCTAATCACTGACCGATAGACAGACCCGAAGCTGTCGCTCAAGAAGGACGATGATGGACGGTATGCCATTCACTGGGCAGCTTCATCCAACAATCTGGACATGGTGAAATTGCTTGCCAGCCAAAAGAGCTTTGACCCCGACGTGCAGGTAAGCAAAATGATTCACACCTGTCGACCGGGTCAAACTAATATCTTTCCCCCCTCTCCTCTCGGAAGGACGAGAGCGGCTGGACGCCTTTCATGATCTCCGCCAGCGTGCAAGATAGCGAGGGTATCCTTAAAGTTCTCCTCCAGAAAGGTGCCAATCCCAACGAAAAAAGTGAGAGTTGCCCGGCCCCTTTGCCCCGTCCGTAAGTCTCCACGAGGTCAAGAACGTAGTCATCTGACGAGCATCAACACTCTAGATTTAAGCGGCCAGGTAGGGGTTTCTCTGCGTCGTATTTTAGCCACGGAAACTTCGTTGTCTGACTCTGTAAACGTGACTCAGTCGGCTCTCCATTTCGTCGCTTCCAAGAAGAACTTGGACGTGGCTCGCATTCTACTTTCGGCTGATCCTCCTGCGTCTACGCGGGTTCGTGATCGGCGCGGCCAATATCCCATTCATCGCGCTGCTGCAGTGGGTTCTGTGCCCATGATCTCCCTGCTGCTCAGAAATAAGAGTCCGTTGAACGCCGCTGACAGCGAGGGTTACACTCCTCTTCATCATGCTGTGGCGGAGGGTCAGGGTTAGTTCTGCACGTCCCGACATCTGCGTTGTGCTGAATGTTTTTTTTTTTTTTTTAATATTTTAACCGGCTGGCATGTTCTTGACAAACTTCGATAGGAGACGCTGCCGTCGCCTTGCTCAAAGAGGGGGCTGATTTTAACTTGAAAAACTCCGAAGAAATTGTGGCATTGGATTTGGCACCGGACAAAGAGGTATTCTGACAACCCGACTCTTCCACCCCAAAATCGATGTCTACTTACTTGATCTTGCCATCTCTGTTGCTTACACTCGAATTTCAGGTCCGTCTCTATATCATGAAGGGGGCTGAGCGGGAGGGTATCGAGCTGTTCCCATAGCCGACTCTGTCGGTTAACTATTACAGAAATAAGAAAAGGATAAAACTACAGAAGGACCAAGTCTGCCTAATGTGATGTGTGCTGAGATGGCACCCATCCCGCGTACCTGCCGCTTGCAACTGCTCGGTCCCCATTTCAAGTCACAGTCCGTTCCACGAGCTCGCGATACATTCCCTTGACGTCATCTACGTCGGCGCGGAGCTCCTCGACGAGCTCACTCTTCTCGCCCAGCATTTCTAACGTGGTTTGGTATCTCGCATCGAGGTCGGCAACTTCCTTCTCCAGCTGGGGAACTTTAGCAGCCGCGGCTTTTGTGCCCTCAAGTTCCTTCATGAGTCCCACCAGGTCTGTCCTTGCCTCGTCTCTCTGGCTGCAGATGCGCGTCATTTCTTCTTTAGCCGTCACCTTTTCGGCCTCGAGGCGCCGGATGGCCGCGCTCATTCTCTCGACGAGCTGCACAGAGGGGCCCGCTCCCACCGTCGAAACAGAAATCATGTCGTTGGCAATGTTGCGCGGCGAGGAAGGCACAGTGTCTGGTGCTGGAGTGTCTCGTTCCCGATCTGCAACAGCAGGGAACGACAAGTGCGTCAGCTCGCTCGAGGGTTCAAATGGCGAAAACGGCGTGGGAGGCACGCTGGACCCGGCATAAGACGACTCTCGTCGGCGGAGGGGGAGCTGGCCCGAGAAACGACGCATGGGCGACAGTATTTCTGCTGGGCTTTCTGGTGTACTGCCCGGCGTGTGCGATCGTCGAGGTTTGTCGAGGCCTGTGAGACCCAGCATGTCTGAACTGAATGTTCTTGACACGGATAACAGTGGTGACTCGGGCCGGCTTTGACGGCCTTTACAAGTTGCACCTGCCACGTCATCCACCCAGTCGCGCCGCCCTGCATCCGTGACGTCGTCCCCTTCCATACGACCATTTTGTTGTTTCGTCTTCTCGAGCTCTTTTCGAACTTCTGATAGCGCATCTTGCGAAGCCTTGTATGATGTTTGCAGCTGAGACAACTCATCTCGGCAGGACTCTAGTTCTTGGCGAACAGCAGCGATTGATGGCTGCACATCTCGGAGTTCTTCTTCGGCATGTCTCAGACGGACAGCCTGAGGCACAAGCGATAATTGTGTCAGTACATGCCAATCGAGCACCGAGACTAAGAAAATTCGGGTCTTTCTGAAAACTTACAGCATCTCTTGCCTTCTTTCTCATTTCTGATTCCCGGCGCTGAGCCTCGTCTCTCTCCTTCTCCATGTTGGACGAATTGGAAATCAGTGACGCCTCAATACCTTGCCAATTTTCCCGTGCGGAGGCGTACTGCGACTGCAGAGTCTCAATCTGCCGAAACATCTTCACCTGTGCTTCGCCTCCTGATCCCGATGAGGCTTCTTCGGCTGTCACTCTCATCGCCTCTAATTTCCTTTCCACTGCCTGCAGTTCTGTCTTCAACTCTTGCTCCGTCATACGATTCCGTTCTTGAGCGCGCTCCAACCTCTCACGCCATTCAAGGCTCTCTCGACGGCTTTTCTCGACGATTGCTTCCTTCTCCGCAACAAGAAGCGCATTGGCATCCTCGAGTGTCTTTTGCTTCTGACGTTCTGCGGCAACAGCCTTGCTCAGCGCGTCTCGATGTGAGCTCTCGACTTGTTCCAACTTGTTCTTCCACTCCTGATCAAGTCTCCAATGCGCGTCGTCTTTTCGAGTGTTGTCTTTCTTCAAGGCATCGATTTCCTTTTGCAAGGCAGCGGTTGTCCGTCTAAACTCTTCCTGGCGATTCTCCATGTCCTCAGACACATCCAGACGAGTCCGCAACGCTTCTGCGTCGAGGAGCGCCTGATCTCGGGATTTTTTCAGATCGGTGTTATGTTTATCATTCTCACCAATTTGTGATCTAAGTTTTTTGATTATCAACCTCAGCTTGTGCTCACTAGCCGACAACTTCTGGCCCTCCTCCATTAGCAAGGCGATCTTCTCATCACGCTCCGCAAGCTTCTGCTCAATCGTTCCAGCTGGTGTCGCAGACACGTTTTTGTTGGCCGAGTCGACGGCTGTTCTTGACAGATACTGCAGCTTCGACTGAAGAGAATCTATTCTCTCTATGTAATCTTGAATCTCCTCTTGGTGCTCCCTTTTCGATTCTTGTAATTGTTCTGCTAAACGGGCCTCGGCGGTGAAAGCCTCTGGTATTGCTGAAGGCATAGACTGGTCCTCATGTTTTCGATTCTCTATAGACTTTTGCGTGAGTTGTTGTTGGTCCACGTTGGCCGACTTCGCAGGCTGGACTTGACCGTCCGCTTCCGCGGAATCTGAACTTGCATTTGCATCGGGAGCTGCTGGTGGCACAACCCTGCTGACGTGGCTCGACTCCGTCACGGAGCTTTCTGTCGTCGAATGTTCCTCTTTATCTGCCGAGTATCCTTCCATAGAAGGTCGAGTGCTGTGGTCGATCGATGCTCGTGGAGATGATGTATCCTTGTTGACAGCTCCGCTGCCAGTGGCTTTGCCAGCCATAGCCTGGGCCAGCCTTGCTTGAAGCCGGTCATTGGCACGATTCCGAGAGGGGGACCTTGAATTTCCTAAAACGCAAGAGTATGGTTGGCAAGGAGATTTAATGTAGCCCGAGAGAAGCAGGCTGCGTTGCAGTCATTGACGTACCATTGCTAGCTTTTGCTTGCAATGCAAGAAGTTGCGGCTGCTGCTGCTTCGTGGCCGTCATGGGGGGCGAGATGGGCATCGACTCTTGAGAACGAGGTTCTTCGGCCTCGGACAACATGTTGTCGAGCCGGGACTCGACGCCTGCTACCGCCTGTGAGAGAAAGGTGCCCCATCTCGAATGCTTTCCTTGCGTCGCCATTGTGGGATGCTTGTCGCGCTAACTGCGCCTCGTCCAACCCGCGTCACAGCAAACGAAAAGGAAGGAGAGGTTCAATGGGACGAGGGTCGAAAGCGACGACAACGAAGTCGAAGGTTCTGAGTAGACTGCTTGCGATGTAAGCCCCAGATACTCCGCAATGGTCCTGCGGGCAGCTGCAAGCATCGCGTTACACAAGTCGCGCGAAGTCGTGAGAGCTGAGCATGTACAAGAGGTGGAGCCAAACTCCAAGGCGGCATCTAACCGAGTGTTGTGTGCTGCAAAAGGTATCAGGCTGCTGGGAGATCTGGTAATGCCCGATGTCAAGAAACCGGGATGCTTTCAAGCTGCTTAATCGAGCGCACACGAAGCTTACTAGCGGTGGTGGGGTGGAACGAATATGAAAATACTGGGGTATTGAGTAATATCCGAGAAGCTACGAGGCGTATTGGATATTAACATAAAGTCAAGTACCTAGGTACCTAGGTAGGCAAGTACCTTACTTAAGTAGATCGACCAACTGCTCCGCCAGAGCTAAGGTACCTCAGGTAGGTAACTAGGTACCTTAGGTACTTTATTCTGTGATGCTCGGCAGCGAGCGAAAATAGTAGGTTCGCTGTGAGACCAAAGCAAGAGGTGCAACGGCATCACTTTGCACAGCACGTATCCTCTTATCTGCCCACCGGACGCTTATATCGGTTTGGTGGTAACTGGGTAATCTAGGTCACATTTGGAAGTGCGCGCATGCATTGGCGACCTATCTCGATCAGGATGCTACAATGTCTCGCGCACTTGTGTCTATTTCCAAAATGGGTATCCTGAATGACCTGACCTCTTCTGACTCCTGCTAGGAATGCGGCCATACTTGCATACTCGACCCTTGTGGAGATATGATTTCAAAATCAGTAAAGCCGCCGACATGATGCTGCTGCACCACTTGTTCAAATAATTCCTTCAATAAAGAACGCAACCTTGGCGCGCACAGCATTAGCCTGTGAGTTTCCGCCACCACCTCATTCTCGGACTTGAATCGGTAAGAGCCGAAATTCTCCCACCCTGCTGCCGTTCGTCACTGCCTTCAGATCCACCAGCGCGCCGTTCCTTGTCTCGTCCTTCGCGTCGAGCACGCCTCCGCCGCTGCTCATCAGCCTCGTCTGCCGTGACATGTCCTTGTCGGGCCCTCTGTCGGGCCCGATGAGCTTCTCGACGAGCCTGCTCGTCGTCCGTCTGGCCATTGTCTTCAGGCGGAGGCGGCGCATCAGAATGGTCCTTCACCCATGACGACGTTCCCGAATGCGGCCACATCGAACCGTGCCTGCTGTCATGCCTGGCTTCCTTGTGGATGTAGACACGCTCGTTCTCTTCTGACTCCCCAACTTGTGCCCGGCTTCTTCTCCTCTTGTGAACATCGTTGCCCTCCGCAGTGCGACTCGCCAGGCGTTCTTTGCGCCGACGACGCCGTTCAGCGTCCTCCTCCGAGACATGAAGCTCTGGGTCTGGACGTTGTTCGTGTCTGACAGATTTGCGTGCTTCGTCGGCAAGGGCAGCAGCCTCTTGCTCTTTGCGCGCGCGGCGCCGCTCAGCCCTCCTGACTTCGCGATCCTCGGCTGCTCGTCGCTCTTCTTCTGCACGCTGACGGGCGGCGTGGCGTTCAGCTTTCCTAGCCAATCTCTCCTCCATTCTCTGTACTTCAGAGGCTTCAACCTTCTTGCGGTGTCTATTACGCGACGGGTCTTCGCTAGGCTTCTCGACATTGTCGCGTTCACTGCGTCGGTTTCGTCGAGATGGACGCAGTTCGGCTCGGTCTGCCTCATCCCCTGCTGTGTCTATTTCCGCGAAGGGATCTCCCCTCAAGGATTTCGGCGTCATAAGCCCGCTGAGAAGCCCTGAAAGCCCTGATTTTCTAGACGTGGACGCGTTCCGCTTGATGGGCGTCTCGACTGACATAATAGCGTCATCGTCAAGCACCTTCCTGGAGCGCCGTAGACTCCGCTTTTGGGAGTCTGCGTTAACGTCGAGAGCTCCTGTCATCAGTGTATCTGGGTTGTCTGAAATTATCCGCGACTTTCGCCTGGACGTCGAGCTGTCGATCCCCAGGATCTTTGCAGCCTTAGACGACATGTCCGGTCCAGGATCCTCGGGCGGCGCGGCCAGACCTCGAGCATCCACGGAGTGCCTACGCGATGAGGTCCTGCCGCTCGTTGCACCAGGTCTTCTGTCCTTTTCTCGCGTAGACATAGATCTAGAGATGGGTGGCATACTTGCGAAAGTGCTGGGCACACGGCCTTTGCCCACGGGTTTTCCTGGCGTTTCTGAGCGATCCGCTTGCTCTGATCCAGAGTCTTTGGAGGAGACTTTGTCAGACGGACGCTTTGACGGCTTGTCGGATTTGTTTTTAGAAAATGACGTCTTTCGACCTTCCTTCTTGTCATCCTTCCGCGTTGCGGGTGGGGCGCTCCATCTTGCCCAAGAGGTGCTTTCTCCGTTGATTTTAGGTCGGGGTTCCTTGTTTGGCTTTTGCGCAGGTGGCGATGAACTTGAAGGAACGTCGGGCACAGGTGGAGGAGGATCGGGAGGAGGAGGCGTTGCATCTTTTGCCTTGCTCTTCTTGCTCTGTTTTGATTTTTCTTGCGGAGCCATGTCAATGATTGCGGCTACGTCATCTTCGCCATTGTCAGCCGGGAAACTTCCTGGTATTTCAGATGCCTTGCGGTCCTTCTTCGAAGACGAGCTCCGATGTTCTGCCTTGTCAGTGCCCGTGCCGTCACCGTCGTCCTTCGAAATTGACTTGGGACTCTTTTCTTTCTCTTTCGGTGGCGCAGGAGGTGGTGTCAGGCCGGCGGGCGGACCTTCCGATACAGTCTCGAATGTTTTCAACCTGTCGGCGATCTTTCCGCCGATGGGCTTTCGCGACGAGACTTCTTTCGCCGAAACAGCCTCACGTCCCTTGGAACGGGTTGCCACGTCTCCATCTTTGCTGTGCATGGCATCTTCTGGAATCCGAGAACTGAGTCAGCATACACGTCCCATTGCTTTAAGACGACTCAGAGATCAGAGCAAATGCAGCAGCGAGGAAGCCACTGACCTTTGTTGGATTTCTGAGACCCGCTATTGATCCCCCAGAAGCTGAAGGCGTTATTTGTTGGTTTATCTTCTCCTGACAGAAGCTTTTCTACCTCTGCCGCTTTGAGATCCGTTTCTGTCCCGGGCTCTGGGTTCTGTAGAATGCCTGATTCCGTATCCGTCGAGGACTTCTTGTCCTTCTTCCGATCCTTCTCCTTGTCTTTTTTGGAATTCTTCTTGGGGGCCTTTTTGGAGGCTTCATCTTCCATCTTCTGGGCAAGCTCCTCCTCTTCAGCTTTGCGAGCGGCTTCTTCCGCTTCTTGAGCGGCCTTTTCTTCTTGGGCCTTGCGAGCTGCTTCTTCCGCCTCTTGAGCAGCCCGTGCTTTGGCTTGGCGATCGGCTTTCTCGGCTTCGTGAGCGGCCTGCTCTGCTGCTCTCTTCTCCACGTTGGCTTTCAACCGTTCGTACTTTTCCGAGTCCTTCTTGTTGAGCTTCTTCTTCGCCAGCTTCTTCTCGAGACATTTAATCTCTTCCTCCTCCGCGGCAATGACAGCAGCCTCTTCAGCATTAGGAGCCGCTTCCTCAGTCTCTGGTTGACTCGTCTCCTCTCCTTTCACCTGAGCTTTGCCATCTGCTTCGACATTAACTTGCTCTTCAGCCGCTTGCAGAGTAGATTGCTCGGCTTCCTGCTGAAGCCGCTCTCTTTCTGCCTTTTCTGCCTTTTCTGCCTTTTTCTTCTCCTTTTCAAGCTTTTTGAGTTCCTTATCGCTGAGCTTAGGGATCTTTTGTTTCTCTTTTCTTGCTTTCTCGCTGTCTGTTTCTGCGCTCCCCTCGGTCGATCTGGCTTCGATGTGTCCTAGATTAGGCTGAGGGTTAGCAAGGGTCGCGATGGCTGTCGTCCTGACGAGAATGAAATTGACAGAGGCCCTCCGATTTGAGCGATGTTCTTTGGGCCACTTTTCAGGTCCCTTGACCATCATCGAACAGGTCGCCCCCGATTTATTCTCCAGCATCGAATCGTGTTCTCTTACCGGCTAAATCCCCATCATCTTCCACAAGCTCGTCCTTTGTCTTACTCTTCTTCTTCTTGTCCTTCTTGCTGATTGCTCCCCAAGCATAATCGGTTGGCTCCGCATCAGTTGGCTTGTCCGATGCGTCGTCCGGCCCATTATTCCCCTCGATTTTCTTTGCATTTCCGAATGTTGTGAAGAAGTCGTCGCCGCCTGTTGCTTCCATTGTGTCTTGAAACACGTCCTCGTGAGATCCTTTCCCGCCCCTGGTGGTCGACTCAAGGAGACTGCCCAATTCATTCTTCTTTTTCTTGTCCTTCTTGTTCGCCCATGGTTGATCGAGAACATCCTCTGCAGTTTGCACAGCTGTTCCAGGCTTCGAAGACCCGTCCTCTTCCACGGCAACATCGGTATCATCCAGCAGCGACACCTTGTTCTTCTTGTCTTTCTTTGTTTTCCCGGGCCAAACATTCCACATACTGCTGATAGGATCGGTTGGCGCTGACTCTTCTTTGGTTTCTTCTGTGGCGGCCTTCTTCTTCTTGTCTTTCTTCAATTTCACATCATCCCATACATCTGCTGGTGCCTGTCTCTCATGGGAAGAATTTTTCTCTGCGGACGCAGCAGGAGCCTCAGGATTAGCTTCTGCCTCGAATGCAGACGATGTTCCTGACTCCAAGCCCCCGAATGAGGTGAACTCCTTCATTCTCTTTTTCTTGTCCGTCATCGATGTGGCAAAATCCTCACAGGTATTCTCGTCTATTTTATCGGGCACCGAGGGAGGGTTTGCATCTTTGCGAGCCTCTGCGCTCTGCGCAGCCTCGGCTTTTCCCTTTTTCTTGCCTTTCTTCGTGTTCGTGTTGATGAAGCCCAAAAGATCGTCCACTGGTTCTGCTTGCATCTTCGAATCCGGGGCGGAGTCTTGACTCAGGCTTGGCAAAAAATGCGAACCCTCAGTGGCATCCTTTTTCTTTTTTTTGTCCTTCTTGGTGCCCCAGACACCCCAATTGCTCTCGGCCTCTTCCGTGCTGGCAGGCTCGCTGTTAGGCGCGTTGTCTGCCGCTACTGTCTCTTCCCGCAAACTAAGGAAAGCGCCTCCTTTAGACTTTGTCTTGCCAGATGACCAACCCCACACATCGGAGACAGCATCTTGACTGCCCTTGGCACGTGCAATATCATCGCCCTTTCCTGTCTTGTCAGAAGAGGCAGATTGAAAGTCACCGACACTCGAATCGCCAGGCATTTTGCCTTGGGACTCCTCATCTGGTTCGCCGAACGAGAATGATGTGCCCAATTTCTTCGCCGTCTTCGTCTCCTTTGAAGAACACGGCATGCTGCCCTCATTTGCTTTGATAGTAGTGCCAGAGTTAGTAGTGGGCCAGTCCCAACTGGCGCCCCATGAACTAACATCCTTCTTGTTGTCCGTAGAAGTAAAGTCTAGTTCTAGTTTGCCTCCCGTATCGTCACCAATCTTGATGTCTTGAGACAAACCGTCAATGTGATCATTTGCTAAAACGTCATTGATGACCGGCTCCGCCGTCGAGTCCGCGCCCTTTTTGCCTTTCTTTTTCTTGCGATTGGCAGTCTGGAAGCCCCAAAACTCCTCGGGGTCTGGAGTCGTATCGTCTGCGTCCCCGTTATTCCCGTCTTTGTCGCCGTCCTTGTCGCCGTCGCCAGCACCATCGCCAGAACCGTCATTAGGAGCCCCAGAACCACCGCCACTTTCTTTGTCTCCACTGCCCTCGTCTGCTTGGCCGTCTCCTTCTTGCTGACCATCTTCAGGGTCGTCGGATGATTTGGCGGGACCGTTGTTCTGATTGTTGTTGTTGCTTTTGTTATTGTTGTTATTGTTATTATTCCTAGCCTTGTTCTTCTTCTTTGCCATTTTCTCCTTGAAACCTTCTTGGGAGGCGAAATCAACGTCGAAATCGAGTACGGGTCCTGAGAAAAGAACTTCGCAAGTTGTAGACGTCCGGTTGGCAACATTATTCGGATTGTCTGGGTGATGACGTTCTGCGGAGGGCGGAAGCCGCCTGCGGGCGAACTGATCTGTTTCGTCTATGTACGCATCGTACTGCGGTGGGCCTCGCGTTGACTGATAGCTGGAGCACTGAAGAAGGCTCCGGACCCAAGAATCAGAGACTATGAGTTGCCGTTCATCGCAGTTTCGTACCCATCCGAAATTCTGAGCAGCGTATTAGTCAGTGATCGACGGGATGAACGCCGGCGCTCATGGGCAGGACCAGTGCTACCTACCCGGCTCTGAAGGGCGCGACAGACCCAGGCTTTTGAGATGTTACCAAGCTGTATCTTTAACGATCGCTCATCCCAGCCAGTCGTCAAGGGTAGAGTCGAGGAACAGGCGTGACCGTTTCCTGTCCAATTTTCTGTGCAGACTAAAACGTCGGTCGCAGCCATTGTGCAAGTTGGAGCCTTCAACGATGCAGATCGACGACAAACACATGGGCGCTGGGAGCTGCTGGGAGCGGCGGAGGGTCAGCCTGATGAATTGATGATACTTTCGTTGGTGATCGGATGCGAGCAAACGTCGGCGCAGAGCTCTGGTCGTTTGCAGAAGATGACTGAATATACAAGTTGGACCACCAATGAACCCTTGAATGACGAAGTTTGCGGATAGACAGTGAAATCTCAATTCATGCTATTTTGAGTTAGTCTACAGCACGAAAGGGACCACTGGTCAATCAAGATGAATCAAAGATTCAGGATTGAGAATCAAAAAGACTGAGTTGTGGTGTTTGCAAGACTTGAGGGATTGAGGGCTGTCTGACCTGAATCACAATTTCTTAATCGATAACAGATGATAGTTTGCGTGGCGCAACGGGGCTGATTGGGCGTTTGAAGGATTTGAGAATGAAGCTGTTCAACGCGATGATTCTCTCTCGCACTTGTGAGCTGCGATTTGTTGAGTCCGGAATCGAAAGATCGCGAGGGATGATTTGAGCGGACGGTCGTGGGTCGCAAGAAGGGACGGGAAGGGCCGCGGGCTGCTAGTAAATCCGGACCGTCCCTAGGACGAGGGACGCTCACGATAATCGTCTCTGCGCAGTCACAATAAGATAGCAAGGGGGGGCGCCACGAGTCTTTCTCACTGGCGATCAGGAACGTAAAGGTGAAACTGAAGTATATCCATAGTGGATAGAAAAAGTAGGTATAAGGCTGTAGCAAAAGGGTGGGAGGGCAG
Organism: Aschersonia sp. MBC 735; assembly: GCA_030783925.1. Lineage (NCBI taxonomy): Eukaryota > Fungi > Ascomycota > Sordariomycetes > Hypocreales > Clavicipitaceae > Aschersonia > Aschersonia sp. MBC 735. The sequence goes on along the minus strand of JARJRV010000456.1, from coordinate 41,549 downwards.
TTTTGAAGGAATCTTTGCATGCACGCACACAACCCTGACACTCGGAACAGCCAGTGACGAGCGACGGTTCGAGGAGCCACAATAGCGGCTCCTCAGCTCAAGTGGTCGGAACCGAGATTAGGATCGTAAGGGCAGGGGACTGCACTCAACCTCCGCAGAGACAAACTTTCTGAACAAACAAAGCTACTTGTGTAGCACTTGAAAGACACAGCACGGCAATGCTAAGGAGCTGTTCAGATGAAGGACCCTTTCGGCAGCCTTCCTGATGCACTGACAAGTCCAGAGTGCGCCGTCGCCAGAAGTCATATCGTGCTCATGGTACGGTGTACGTTATACGCCTTTTGCCTCCTTCTCCTTTTCGCCGGCGCGCATGATGGCATCAAAGTGTTGTGGGCGTCGTCCGCAAATGTGACTAGAGCGGGAAACGGCACCACCATCTTGAAGATGCAGTATTCCGTAGGGAAGACAAGAAAAGCTGACTTGGAAGTGGCTGCATGGGCAGGCAGGTAGGAGGAGGAGGAGGTGGGGTCGTGGCGAGGAGGGCCACCAGTCATTAGGCGTCACCAGACGCAGTCTGCTGTTTGGCATCCTGGTCATCCATCCATCCCAAATTCCTCTGGTGATCCCAAGATCATTCAGACACCTTCTCAAGGGGGAAATGATTTGCAATGCGATGCGCCCTTCCTCCGTGCTGATGCTGTGGTCCTGTAGTCTAGCCCGAGGTGGCATTCGCTGATACCCTCGATGCTATTTCTGTCTCAACAGATCAGTCCTCTGATGCACACGCATGCGGCAGATGGCCTCTTTCATATTCTTCATTCACAGTGTTTGCAACCACCATCAGTCACGATCACTTCAACGGGCTGCATTTGAGCGCGAAAGAAAATGTCCATCGTTGCGCCGAATGCATAGTAAGCTGAGATAGTTGGAAGGAACCATATTTTTCGTGATCCTCCGAAGGCGCTCGGACATTCCACTTCTTGGCCTCCAACCAGGCTGGCCATTGCTCCTTCCTTTGTTTCGTCGAGCACGCCTGTCTGCGTGTCTCATCCCCTTCTCACGCATGGCCCTTTCAACGACACGCGTGAGAAAACAGAACCATGACTCCTCTAAAGCGTGTGACCCGTCCTTCCAAATGGCAGCAGGTGTTAGAGTCGCATTGACGGTCGCGCTGGACATATCATTCGCCAACAGCATCCACACTGTGGTCGCGGTCCCATCGCCGGCTTCCACGTTCGGTGGCATTGCGGAGCACTGCAGCATCAAGGGGCGAAGGGGCGGCTGAGATGCAGGGGAATCATGCCCTCTCTATCAGCCAGCCTGACAAGTGAGCAGTACCGGCACATTCAGGATACAGGAGTGCCGGAGTGCCGCTGCAGCCATAGCCGCTTGTGGGCCGGGCCTGCCGCTCATGGAAGCCCCGCGGCTTCAAGATATCCTGAAAAACTCACCGCCTGTCCAGCGTCGATGGAACATCCTGATATGCTGGCCCGACCACCTGGCGCAAAACGGAGAGCAGGCTAAAGAAACGTGAGGACAGTGCTGCAATATCAAAGCCATGCTTCTCCGCTAAGACCGGCGAAAGATTGCTCAAAATTCACTGCGAACTTTTCAAGGGCTTGTGCTACAGTGCCAGTTCTGGTGCCCGCCCCTCCATCCAAGACAGATCGCGGCTCCACAATAAGACGACGGAAAGGGTCTCCTATCGTAATGGGCGGCGCCATGCATGTGTTCGGTTTACTCACGACTGTCACAGTCGACATGTCTACGTGTTGAAGCGGTCAAGCCTAACCCCTCAAACCCGAAAGAAAATTTCTCCTCTGCCCTGGGACTTCCATGTGAGCCTGCTTATCAAGTAACGGCGCGGCCGCGAACCGAGATCGATGTCGCATTGGCCTCAATTGATACACTGCAACGAGTGTCGACTGTCGTACGATCTTAGTTCAGGCAAGCGCAGAAAGCTGTCGACAAACGGAAGCATTGACGCCTGACAGAATGTATGCTCCGTCAGACTGTAGAGTCTCCCGTTCCATTTCTATTCGGGGGGGAGACAAGGCGGAAATTCAACGATCCGATCGTCTCGTCACATTCATGGCTGTATCACCGCCTCGAGTTTTTCTTGGGACAAGGTGAAGAGAGAGCAAAAACCCCGAGAAGCACTGCATGATAGCTCATGACCTCGGCCGGCATTTCCGAGAATCTGCCCCTCCCAGTTCCACACCATCCAAGGATGCTTCTCGACATCTAATGTTACTGCTCTGCATATATCTGGAAAGCGGATCGAGATCGTCATGGACCAAGCTGAACGTCGATGTCAAAATAAGCATGGCATTTTTTCCTAGCTGCGACTCGCGACTCGCGTTCCAGCCAGCCCATGGACATCGTGAGGAGAGTATACGTGAACGCGCACACTGACATATCACAGGACGTGGATGGTGTCGCTCGTACTGTAGCGCTTCAGTGATCATCCCTTGGCACTATGTGAGAAACTAAGGGCTGACCGCCACGTAAAGGGTTTCTTGAGTCATCATCCACAGCCAGCGAATCCGAGATCTTGTCGGAAGGTCAGTCACGGTTCGGAGATCTAGGTCTTTATGGGATACTGTGATGCAATCCTGAATAGTCTGGCAGCCATTGCCAGAAGTTGCTGGATATACGGTGTCTCGGCCATCGACACGTTCTATACATTCTAGTTACTGAAGTCGAGTTTGAACTAGATTATGATATGTCTAGAGGAAACCAAACTCGCTACCTTCTGCCGTGTGCGGGTATCATCACTGAACGCTTTGCCTCCCGAGATGCGAAGGATCACAGAGACTTCTCTTTAGGACGTATCCCTCATAATCAACTGTTTGATCGCAGTTCATTTCCCATGCCTGCTACAAAGTTTCAGGAGGCAAACTTCAAAGACAGATATAACGCCTCATACAAACGTGAAATGCCCGAACGCTGTGACAGAGAAAGAAATCAAGTTTCATCATTCAACACCTTCGACATATGTTTTTGTGTAAGAGATCAAGGAGCAGAATGGAGAGCGAGCGATCGTTACAGTATCGGTCAACTTCAGCAACGGGTTGCCTGGCGATTTCCCTCTTGAAAGGCTGACTATCGACTCCCGAAGTCACTGGCGTAGCCCATATCGCCGAACTTTTGGCTCGTGCCGCCTTCGGCAAAGCCTGTGCCTGATCCGCTGAGGTAGCCTCCGTCGTCGGCTTCGTCGTAATCACTAGCATCGAACGATGATCGCCCGCTGAATTCGTCGTCCATACCGCCACTCGTATCTGAAGTCGACCAATTCATCTGAGCAAGAGCGGGATACTGCTGCAACAAGGCCGCGGGGAGGGCGAGGTTTCCGGCTGCATCTATTGGATACCCAGTCGCTGGGTCCACGGCTACGGCGTTCGAGCCAGTCAAATGAACCAAATTCTGCTGCATGTGTTGTTCTTGGAAATGTCTTTGGCGCTCGACCATCTCTTCGTCCAATAAAGGCTTGATGCATACGCGGCCTGCCTCAGAACGAAAGTGCCGTCCCAGTGCATCAGCACGAGCGAAACGTCGACCGCATCCCCACTGGCCAGCGGTTTTGAGATCTCCTTTGCATACAAACTTCTTCTCCCCGGAATGCAGGCTCTCGTGCCTTTTTCGATCATGCTGACGGGCGAAAGCTTTCCCACAAACGGTGCAGACAAATGGTCTCTCATCTGTGTGTGTCCGTAGGTGAGACCGCAGATTGTAAGCGCGTGTGAAACGTTTCGGACATAAATTGCATTGGAACGTAGCGGGGTGCTTCTGAGTTCTCTTTGTAGAGCCCGAGTCCGGGCTACCCTGGTACTCGGGATCCGCGAGGCGCAAAGCGATTACGTTGTTCGGCACGGCAGAGGTTGACTGACGTCTCCGCGACGGCGAAGACGCCGCTTGTCTGTCGAGAGGCGATAAGGAACGCGAGGCATCAGTTCGCGGAGAAAGGTCGGAGCCAGGAGACAGACTAGGTGAATGTTGGTGACGCCCGAAGCCCAGCCCACCAGGCGAGAATGGATCCGTAACGGAACGAGGGCGAGATTTCGGTCGACCTGCAACACGCGTCAGCTTCAACGCACAACATTGTTATTGAGACCAACACGTAGACATACCTCGATCCGATGGCGGCGTCAGCGAGTCCTGGTCAATTTGAGCTTTTGTCGTCTCATAGGAGACTTGTTTGCTATTGTTAGGAGCGAAATCAATGTTGATGGAAGGAGGAGCCATGTGCGGAACATCATTTCGATCCCGGGGAGCTGAAGATTGGCAGAACGGATTGTCAGGATCCGACAGAGCAGAATAGCTCACCACACCGCCGAAATTAGCATTTGGAGTAATCAAGCCGAATGTCGATTGATGCATGTCGGAACCCTGCTGAGGGATAAGCCTTGGACTAATTGCTGGACTGAGTGAAGGGCTTCTCCCACGCTGCGTAGGATCGCTGATGTTGAACGACTCGATACTTAGTACATCCTGGTATAAGTTGCCGTCGGAAGGTCGTTGCAGAGGCGAATGGCCAAGTTGATCATCGAAAGAGTCGACACTGACTAAATTGGGCGAAGGCGAGACGGACGAAACGTCCGAGTATTCCGAGGGGCTTCGTCGGTGCCCTTGAAATTGTACCTGATTCCAGTCTCCAATCTGACCGGATAGCAGCGCGGCCTCGGGTCCGAGGGAAGCGTTCCTTGAATGACTACTGCGCGGTGAGGAGAATTGATGATGCTGACCGAACGAGGGCGATTGGTGAGCGGAACCTGGTTGCAACCCATCTGGCTGGAGGAGACCCGGAGGTGTGGGGGTATGATGGGTTTGAGGCGAAGCCATACTATTCATATCGTTCGAATCGAGGCTTGGCTGATCAAAGAGCGGCGGCGCGTTGAACTGATCACCCTGGTTCAACGAAGGAAACAAGGAGAAGTCTCCGTCGCCAAGATTCGGCGGCAGATATGTCGACTGCGATTGAGATTCGAATGGCGATGCGTTGTTGTTGCCTGTGCCGAGGGCCTGCTGTTGGCCGAAGCTGGCACTGGGGTCGAACAACGGCGGCTCGGAGCCGTTCGCTTGCGCAAAAACTTGTTGAGGCACAGCTTGACGAGTGTTGAGAAAGCCCGAGTGTGGTGTGAAAGAATCGAAGACTGAATCTGTGGAGCCGGTGTAGGTCAAATTTTGATGCTGCTGATGCTGCGAGGAAGCGTCCATGTCAAGGCCCAAGCCGACGGCAGAGGAGTTGTCTGGGATCCTGGGACCGTCGATAGTCGGCGACAGGCCTCTTTGATTTATATTGACAACTCGCTGGTAACCTTTGCGGCCGGTCGCAGACGAAGGCCGCCGATTGTGGGCCTCTTGATCCATGATGCTATCTCTTGCCGTGATATAATGGACGATCGCGAGGCGGATTCCCGCAAAGGACTTGTTCTGGTCAGCGAAGGAAGGGGTGTCCCGGGGGGGCTGTGCACGGCGAGGAGTGATGCAATGCAATGGGGCAGGAACACCCCGGCGCGGAGACGAAGGACGGTCGGAAGAGGTCGTGCAGCCGCAGCCCCGTTCCAAGAGCAGTGACGGCAGATATTCAGAGAAGGGCCCAGTACCAGTGATGGAAGAGCCTGAGCATAAAACAGTGAGATGGCGACACGCTTTTGCCTGCTGGCAGCGCGGGCGCAAAATGGCGAGGACTCGATCACGTCGCGCGGATCATTCGAGGAAAAAGACCCCGTCCACTTTAGGCACGTGAAGCAAAACCAGTGGCTGTCCTTTTTTCTCTCCCTGCTCAGACTCGAGAAGAATGAAGCTGAGACGGCCAAGGATAGGCAAGCATCACCAACACTTAACGAACGCGCACGCGCTTGCGCAGAAGATGAAATACAGTGATAACGATGTGGTGTAGGGCTGGCGGCATGTCATGTTGGCGAAGCGAGAGGGCCTGGGGAAATCTGGGTCGAAGGTCGGTACACGGGGGGCTCATGGGATCAATGTGAACAATAGGGAGGGGTTGACTGAGACCTATGGGGCCCAGTTGCGAGACAATTCCGAGCGACAAGGCACTCGGTCGAGGCCGTAAACACCGTTGGCGCTAGAGGTCCCTGGCCCCTGCCGCGTGCCTGAAAGATACAAGAAAACTGACTGACGGACAGGGCTAAGGAATCGACGTCGAGCGCCGCTATTCTGTTCTCGTGGCTGGCTTTCCAGAATTGGTCCGGTGTCGTTGATCGAGGGCTCGTGACATCCGGTTGAGGCGGTGCAGAACAGAGTGGGGCAAAGCAGGAGCCAAGCGTTGAAGTCGAACAAGCCAGCCCGTCAGCCACCTAAGACTAAACGCTTGCTAGAGTTTTTTTCTTCCCTCCCTTCTCTCCCATCTTCCGAGAAAGCAACCCGAGCAACACCTCATTCGGCAGATTCCTACGCGCGCCCGACGTTTGGCAAGCCCGCTACTAAAACGGATCCCTGCCCCACTTGCGGATCGTGTTTTCGCCGAGAGTCATGCTCATCATACGGTTCATGGTGAACAAAGCGATTCGAGCTGCCTTGCTTTGATCATGCTGCCAGCGAGTAGCCCTAGGGTCACCGAGTCATCGGGTGAAGGTCACTGGAGACTTTCGTGGTCAAGCTAGCCTTAAGAACGTTGGCAGGGAAGAGAGAAAAATTTTCGCGCGAAAGAAAAAACTAGTCACAACAAAAACGAGCATGAGCAAAAAGCAATCAGATTACTCTGCACATTTTTTTCGGTAGCTTCTGCTGGTCCAATTACAGATGGGAGGGGAGAACAAATGCATGCCCCGCATAAAGTTGTCGACAACAATCCATGGCCACTCGAATGTGCCTTGCGAGGCGCACACTACTGCTTCTTGTGGACGGGGCTCACCATGGTACCATGCGAAGCAGGCACCGGAAAGCAGCCGATAGCAGACGCCCGCGAAACAGGAACATCCCTGACAGGTCAGTCGACAATGACATATTGGCTGACATGCGAATGTATGCTTTTTTGGCAACAGAGCCCTAAAGTGATCACAGGGACGTGTGATCGTCGAGACATGAACATTTGAATTGCCTCGTTGTCAGACCTGCTGATTTGGTTACGGTCTTGCTGCGTGTGGCCTCAAAAAGTGTAACAAACACTCAAAAACAAAGGCCACACTGGCTGTCCGTCTCATGTCTTGGCCGCGCCTCATCATGGCATAGCCTAACATCCATCCCCTTTGCTCCTTTACCCCTTTTCTCTGTCCTGCGCATCGTCTCTTTCTGAGCTGTTTGACAGTGACACCTCACCATTCGGAGGAATACATATCGGGCGGCCATGGGCGGCCATAGTCATGCAAGACGCCCTTTCTGCCTCTTTTCTTTTTCCCTTGCTAAAGCGTGAAAACTTTATTTAATAATAGATGGACCTTTCTGTCAGGCACCGTAACATCCCCCCCCCCCCTTTTCCCCCTAAAACCGGCGCCTCGCTCCTCGACCCCTGCTGTCCGTTATCGGCGCTGCAGTGCTCAGCCACGGACGAAGAAAAGGCGCGGGTGTTGCGTGATGTTTCCTCATCATCATAATCCTTAAACGAATGAGTATAGCATATGAACCATATTTACAAGAGCCGGAAGCATGTTGCCGTCTGACAGCACTTGAATGGATATGAACTCTAAATTTGTCTTGCGTGGAGCGGCATTGCAGATGCCGGATTCTCACCGCCAGCCACCTTCCTGGTGTGCCCTGGCTTTCCGTTGTCAGAAAAGCATGTTTAGATGATGGACGTCGATATCGAATTTACATAGTACATGACATACTACTTTACGTAGCACACAAAAGGGGGACCATGCGACTGTGACGCGCAGCCCTGACAGCCGTCCGATGACGATGACGACGACCCCTAAAATAGCATTCTGTGCCCTGTTCCCTGCAGCGGGCCTGTGAAGGTGGCTAGTTGCCTCCTTCCATCGGCAGCTACAAGCCCCGGCCACGCACGTCCTTACATGAGCTGGTCTATGGCCTTGGCGCAACCGCGAGAAAGGTAAGCCCTTCTCTTTCTTATCCTTGCTTGCTTACTCTAGATACTAGTGCTTCAGGCATGCCTGTGGATACAGCTTTTTGTCGTTGACGGCACTGCGATATCGTGTCATGAGATGGCTGCGTCGTTGCCGGCATGGTCCAGTCCGGTGTAACGCACAACGATAGCTGGAGAGGAAACGTCCCCCCATATGCATCGGCGTCTCTGAATCTGGCGCGATAGGCGTGGCAAGTCGCGTCCACGCAACCATCCCCGCCGAGAACAGGACGCCTACCGGGGCCCCCTCGTCGTTACTTGTCGAGGGGAGTTTAATCGCGATGATGAGCCTCAGCCTGACTCGCACGCTGCAGTGCCCCCGGATTATTCACTGGTGCAAAAGAGCAATAGAAGTTGGCGCCAAGACAACTCACTTCAAATCTGTCTTGATGTTATTATACTGGTCGAGCAGCCATAAACACATGTGCACATTTTGTGAGACACCTGGCTCCCATGAGGCTCAAGCGACTCTCGAGTCGTGTAGAGGCGAAATAGCCACATCATTTCGTTCGTGAGACCATCAAAGCATCCATCAGGTCACCGAATCACGATCGCATTCTTCCAAATATTGCATTCTTCCAGACAATGGAATAATTGTCTATTGAAGAAAGTAGAAGAGCAACTGAGTATATCCTAATTGCTCTCTGTGTCGTACAATCTAGAGTAGAGATAATGCCAGCATGTGCTGTTCGCATCTGCAGTCTGCATGTTGTAGAAATTGGTCATATATCATTCATTGCGACGCCGTCAGGAGTCGACAAAGCGTGCCAGCGCATATAGGGAATTATCCATCTTACCAGACGGAGATCAGAAGCGAGGTGGCTAGTTCACGCCATGCTATATATCATCCGCTGTGAGCATTGGTAAACAGCTCCTCAGATAACTTCCGCCCGCTCGAACCCTGCCTTCTTCAAGGCCGGCTTTGGTGGTTCTCGATCTTTGAAGGTGCTGACGAATGGGTTGGGATCTTCTTTCTGGTCCAAGTTCCCGAGGGTATGGTTGACGCCGCGGTGGCATGCTTCGTCGGCCCGAATGTACAGAATGAGATCCTTCATTGTGCGATGGCCTTCAGGCATATTCCAGTACTGCATGCGATTCACTCGGTTAGCCATTAATGGCCCTCAGTTCTACCAGGTCTGGAGTGTAGATCATCTTCCTCCATTGGAGCGACTTACGCTAACGGCAATGTCAGGAATTTCGAATTTCGGGTCCGACCACTTGGGCAGGTGACCGTGCTCAATCTCCCGGATTGCCCTTGTGTATGTGTGTACTGCCTCTTCCTCCAGATACGCGACGAATCTGTGAACGATTCGGGGATGCAAGACGTACGTGACGAAGAGGGCGTTGAAGAATATCCCCTGCGCGCCAATAATCATGAGCTTCATGAATTGACCGGGTTCGCACATCTTCATAAAGGTCAATAGGTGCATCCGCTCGTTGTAGCTCTCTTCAAGCAGTGTCTCGATCCAACCATTGTCGCGCTTCATGCGCCGCAAGCTGCTTAGATGGCGAAGCATGCCGGCCACCATGCCGGGCACCCCGGCAATGCTTTCAAGAAACACGAATCGGATGAGCTGGAATGGTCAGCAATCACATATCTCAATCGTTCGGCGGTAACCGACGTCACCACTTGACAATTATTTATAGCAAGAGGAAGTAGGTAGCGAATGCTGGGTCGCATCTGGAAGGGGGATTTCTCACCCATTGGCTTTCAGTTAGCGGCTTCTCTGCCACTACTGATGTCGTAGGATGTTTCTTGTCGACTTGCTGATCTCGACCCATGCCAGTCGCCTTGTCCATCCAGTACCGAGCAAAGCGGACAATCTTCCAAGCTGCCTTGTCGCTGAAGTTCCGGGGTTTTCGATGAGCGGGCTCCACGGCAAGCATCTCCTCTATGGTATACCCATGGTGTGGCCATGCCGGCTTTGTGATTTGAATATGAGGAGTGTCCTTTGAAGGAAAAAAGTCTCGGAGACTGTTCTTGGAGCTCGTTGAGAAAAGTCTGGTGGACTTGATGCTCTGCTGCTGCATGTGCTGTTGAGGTGCTGCGGCACAAGCCAGGCGTGGTAGACTGACCGCTGATCCAATGAGAACCTGACAACCAGGTTTTAACAGGCTGGCAGCTTGCAGTGAAGCCTGCACTCCAATTCTCGTTTGTACCGTAGTGGACATCATGATGCAATATGAATGGTGTTTGATGATTCGAACAGTCAACTTGATGAACGGATTTTTCCTTCTCGATGGAGACTGAGCATAAAAAGGTATTACCCACGATATGAAGATGTTGGTCTCTCTTGTCTTTGTCGATTGCATATAACCGGGTGGCACACTGCGTCTAGCCGACATGGTTCATGGCTTATCTGCCTTTTATAACTAATATGGCTGTCTCCTCGCACACCATGAGTCAGAAGGCAAAGTTGACTGGCTCGCGACTATCAGTGATCCACCGCGGCGGCAGGTTCGTTCGACAAGCAGGTGAAGAACAAGAGAGACCAGGCATTGCGCAATCCATCCGTATCTTCTTCTTCCCTTATGAGCCGGGAAAGGCAAGGGCCGGGTGGAAAGGAATGGAGCCCCTGATCATTCGCCTTTTCAACATGGATTATTAGTGAGCTGGAGCAACGGAACTTGCTTACATTCTGCGACGGAGTCACTGGTCGGGATATTCCGGACAAGTTCGGCGGCCATCGCGGTCCACTCTTCCGCATCGCCCCGGTAATAAGGCATATTTCAATATTTCAATGAGTTTTGTGACACCTGGAATACTTGCTCAGGCTCTTGGTCACGCGCGTACATGATTTTTTCATACCTCGTTCCTCCCGTTCCTTGGCGTGCGTGCGATATTCTCAGAACTTCGCGAGTCTCTTTCGCACTCTGTCACGGACGGCCGTCTTGCTTCACGGGGTAATGCGCCCCTGGATCTTCTAGCCTACGGAGTAACTTATCTCTGATATGTGAGAAACTTGCGCAACGTGTTGAGGGAGTATTTCGCGCACTCCACCGTGTTGGCATAAGCGATTGGTGTGGGCGAATCCTGATTACATTCGGCAACATGGCCGACATGCAAGCCATCGTCATGGAGATTACCACTCCGTAGCCTGCAAACAGGAACCTTGATGATAGCGAGCTGACATCTTCACAAACCCAGACTTGATAGCGTCGTTCATGAGTCCTCAAATTTGTTTCTCACTACGTGGGACCCTTTTTTTTCTCCTTTGGAACGATAACAGCGTCTTAATTTGCCACACCTCGGAAGGACACACACGACCGCACGAGACTGCAGCGACAAACGCGGTTGCATGGCCGCGGTTTGTTTCGGTCCGAGTTACTCCCACCATACCCCGGAAGCACCTCGCCCCTTTTTTCTTCTCTTTTCTGTTATCTTTTCTTACTTCATCACATGCTTCCCTCATTCCGCCCATTTCTTCTCTCTGTTTCAGGTCGTTCTGTTTCATGCGCTGTACCGTCACCTTTCCCGCATGCTGGTGTAAGGGAGCCAAAATCTGTCCTCACATTCTAATTGATCGTTAGTCATCAAGTGTTAGTAGCAAATGTGTAAGCGGGGAGCTCACCTCTCGAGTGGCGTCAAACCCAAGATACGCATTCCATTGGCCAGCGTAATACGTGCCGCATCGTACAGTGCCATGCGAGCTTTCAACAGCTCTGGTTCACTTCCGATAACTTTGAGATGGTCGTAACTACTGCTTATCACATGGGTCATCTTGAACAGATATGTAAGAACAGTCGCCGGCTCCAGGGTCTTGAGTGTGTTTTGCAGTACGTCTGGCCATTGAGACAGCATTCGAGCAATATTGACAGCATGCTGTTCTTGCAGCAGTGACAAATCGGCGCTGTTCAACTCCTCATCCGAAAGGTCCACTCGCCGTCGAATAGAACAGAGCCGAGCATGCGCGTATTGAAGGTAGGGTCCCGTATCGCCTTCGAAAGAAGTCATAGCATCCATATTAAACTCGTAGTTGTTGATTCTAGAGCAATAGTCAGTCATCGGAATTGCCTAAAGTACCACATGACGTGCCGCACCTCTTTCCACTCATGTCTTGTACCATGACGCTGCTTATGCCAAGGATATCGGCCGTGGCTTCTGGATCCTCGATTTGCGCGTATTTCTCTTGATTTTTCTTCATGGTCTCATGCATGTGCTCGGCACAGTCTTTCAAGATATCGTCCAAGCTTTCAAGTAAACAGTCAGCTCAAATGACCATGCAAAGCCGGTATGAAAGCTAGAAAGAGTGCTCACAATTTGACTGTGCCTTTGCGGGTACTCATACCAAGCACCATCCCAAAGTTGATATGCTGGCATTTTTTGGCAATGTCCTTTTGTCCTAGCAATTCGATAATTTGGAAAAGTTGCTTGAGATGGAGATCTTGCTGACTAGCTACCACATATATCATGTGGTCGAATTCGTACTTTTTGTGCTGCGGGTCAAACGTTCAGTCATGTGATAACGTTGCAAGTTGCTTAGCGATTGCTGCACCATCGTAGCACTTACACGACCAAGAAGTTCACAGACATCACGTGTGAGATATAGAGCGGTGCCGTCACGTTTTCTGGAGCAGCGGTCAGTCAGCGACAATCATATACGGATCCAATAGATTGCCTGTCGTCGTACCGAAGGACTGCTGTTCCCAGTCTCTTCCCTTCCTTGCCCGGTAAATGTTGGGTGAAATCAATAAGTACGGCTCCGTTGTCCTCTCGAGTGACATTCAGGCGTTTCATCTCCTCCGCTGTCTCAGCCATGGAAGCTTCAGAGACTTGACTTTCACCTGTAATCCAATCAGCTGCAATTCTCGTTCCAAACAAGGTTGACTTACCGCTGAATTCATCAAAATGTATGTTGAGGCGAGAATATGTTTCTAAGTACAGGCTGTTATCATCCGTACTCATATGAATTCGCATTCAAGATTGTAGATCGTTGAGGCCGCTCAACGGTGGTGATGAGTCCCTCTAATGTATATGACAATTCCTCACCTTTGTATCGAGCAATGCTGAGATCTCTGAAACGCTGCCACTGAGCTAGAACAGCTGAATCTCTATCCGTCTATACATCAAATGCGTTAAACGCTTATGCTTGTTGTCCAATGTAGGAGAGATTGTCGTACCATGCGCTTAAAATACTGCCTTGCTTGTTCGTCAAGGCTTTGAGCTTCCAAAGCACTGACATCTTTTCCAGCTTTCTTTTGTGCATCAATTTCCTCTTTTTCCGCAGCCATTTCTTGATTAATCTGGACGTATAATTTGAAGAGGTGATCAATCGGGTTCTTGTTGAGTGCTTCTTCATTTCCATTCCGTTGATATGCCAATGCGAGGAGACCATACTGTTTGCCCCAATCGCCAAGATCTACCGAACGTGTCAGTTCGCAAGACTGAAACCATTGACCCAGGGGTGACTGACAGTTCATTCTGATGACGTTCCAGCCATTGGCCTCGTAGAGATTTGCGATGAAGCTGCCAATAATTGTGGAACGAAGATGGCCGGCGTGGAAGGGCTTTGCAACATTCGGAGAGCTGAACTCCACTATCTAGCTCGATGTTGGCTATTGTTATCAAATCAGAAGATCAACGTTAGAAAGCTTACGATGCGCTTTTGGCCAGAACTTTGGTCGCGAGGGTCGCGTAAGCCATTCAGAGAATTGTTGCCTGCGTCGGTCAGAAAGCACGGCAAGCCTACGATCTCAGCACCTACCATAGCTCGCCCTAGCTTGTCTGACTAAAGGCACGACTGAGGTAACGAGGGGTTCTGCTTTTATGAAGAACGACATGAAGTGTCCGCTGAGCACAGGTTTCTTGAATAGCGGATCATTTTCGGGGAACTACGATCGAATAGTAGTTAGCAATGAGCTTCTTCACCATCGACGACTGCAGTCACACCTTTCCAGCCCAATCTTGCGCCAGGATATCTGGTTTTGTTCCTTTGATGCGAAGGGCAGGCACGGCCACGACGAAGTCGCCCTTCTCAAGGCTCTGGGTCCACATCACCGCAGGAAAGATGATCGACGCGTCGACACCGGATACTTTCGAGAGGACATCGCTAAGATGAGCCCTATACAAGTCGAGCAAATTGACCTCGGGGCGCGCAGTGTTATATCTCTGCGACAGGCCAGCCAGAGTCAAGCCTTCAACCCTTTCGACAAGCTGGTGTATTATGCTCGATTGTGTCATGACGACTTCTGCACTCGTTCGTATCGATCGAGATGGGGTGATAGTATCGTATATCCTGTGCAGGAGAGGGGGGATCGAATCTCGGTTTGGAAAATCTGAGGCACAGACAGGGAACGCAGTGGCACGAAATTTGGGTCGCCGTTTGCAGAAGATGACATTGAAATCGCTCGGGTAGATTGTGATCCGGTTAAAGTGTCTGCACTGAACGAGACAGACTGATTTGACTGAAGACAAAGTGCAAGGCAAGGCCAAGCGAAGTGTCATGGAGGCTGCGCGTCCGAGTTGAGCTTTTTGCGCCGCCCAGACTCTGTTGTGACTCAGAGAACCCATTAATTTTGTCACTCTCCCCACCTTCGGAAGGGTCAAGGGCTTTTGCGCGCTACGCCGCTATAGCTTTACTTGATCGACCCGGAAATTTCCCACAACAAAATCCAGAAGTGTCACGCCTCAAGTCCATAACACAATCGTTATATCCTAGGGCTTTTATTCAATAACACTTAGTCCAGCGGCGCAAAATGGTGCAGTTCGGCGTTGAGCGGGCCAAGCCGTGGCAGACTCCAAAGAGTGCTGTGTAAGGTACCTCTTAAGTTCTAAGGAGGTACTTCATATATAGCTCCTGGATCCACCTTCAGTGCCCCGCGTTCGGAGTTTCGATGCCAAAGGGGGGGTAAAAAAAATAATGCCCCTCTTCAACCCTCCCGACAACCTCGCTGCGACGGACAAAGCCGAGGACGTGAGAGCCTCAAGCGGACATTTCAACCTTGCACCAATAATGGACTTCGTAAACCAGTGAGTCACCTTGAGCTGCCCTTTCCTCCTGGAAACAAGTAGATCATCCAGAAAGAAATCTCGAGCATCCTAAAGAGCGCATATTGTGAAGCTGATAACTCACCATATTCCCGCTTCCTGGCAGCCTCGATAGTCGATTGCTATTCGCAGTGCCAAAAAGTAAGACGCAGGAGAAGACACGTCTTCCTTCATTCTTAACAATCTAGTTGGGCTTTCCGTCGCTGACACCTGTGGAAAGAGGGCAGACTGAATCTGGCCACGCTCGACTTACTGGAAGGTGCCGACATTCAATTTCGCCGAGAAAACCGACTTGATATCGCTCTAGTCAAAAATTTACCAATTGCTCTTATCTTTTTACCCGCAGCAGATATTCCCACGTTTGTGGGCCAAGGCCGCGTTGATCTAGGCATCACTGGATGGGACCAAGTTAGAGAATATGACGCAGCGGTGCGAGCAGATTCGAGCGGCGGCGGGAACAACACTGGATGTGAAATGGTCATGGATCTAGGCTTTGGAGGATGTAAATTACAGGTTCAGGTCCCGGAAAAAGGCAGCTTCGTACAAAGCCAGGATCTCGTGGGCAAAAGTATCGGGACTAGTTTCGTCAATCTGGCCTCGGACTATTTTGCGACATTAGAAGCAGAGTCTGGACATGAAAACGAGCAAGCAGCCGTGTCAAGTCGCAGAATGCGGACCAAAATCATCGAGCTCAGTGGAAGTGTCGAGGCGGCTTGTGCTCTAGGTGTTGCTGACGGGATTGTCGATCTGGTTGGTACGTCTTCACACCTTATCTGCTTGTTTGGCGCTTATACGACGCCTGACGAAACGTGGATCAGGGAGAAGGGATCGTTGTATAATGAGACGAGCGCTAACAACCGCATAGAATCCGGAGAAACCATGCGCGCCGCTGGCTTGAAGGCCATCGATACAGTGGTCGAGTCAACAGCAGTCTTAGTCAAGTCTCGAGCACCTTCAGACGCTGAGATGGTCGATTTGATTGCTTCTAGAATTCGAGGTGTTATAACAGCACAGCGCTATGTGTTGTGTCAGTATAACGTCCAACGATCAAAACTTCCCGAGGCAAGTAGAGTCACGCCTGGTAAACGAGCGCCGACGGTTACTACTTTAGATGAAGAAGGCTGGGTTGCCGTCAGTGCCATGGTGGAAAAGAAGAGGATTGCTCTCGTGATGGATGATTTGAAGCGAGTCGGGGCTTGTGACATTCTTGTTTTGGATATCCACAATACGCGATGAAGACGAGAGTCGTGGGTGCACTTGGGCTTGGGAACGTTGATCGTTGAGTCAGAGTTTGAGCACTTTCTGAAGCTCCTATTTCTTTTGGGAACGTACATTCTGATCATATCGTACAACCGCGAGATGCTTGTCTCAAAATTTGTCCGAAATCGTAGCTTCGGTCATGGGTTGCAAAGGCCATGGCAAAAAGAGACAGTTGCGCAGAGGTTGGGCCGCGGCTCTTGAATGGCCGGCATGCCGTCGGCCATTGGTCAGTTTTGGACCCAAGACATAATTCTGACCGCCATCCCACCAGTGTTTCTCGAAGCTTTTCTTGCGAACCTCACTGAGTGAAGACCTTGGCAGACACAATGCTTAACTCAACTCAACCTTGAGGCTATACAGTACCAGTGTATAGGTTTGGATCAACCCAGCCTGACTATCAATCTCTGGGCAAGAAAATCCGAGACAGTCACCATCATGTGTCGCATCTCACAATTTTTTTGGCCGTTTCTGATTGCACCACAAGGGATGTTGTCTTCATGTCATGACAAAGCTTGAAGGCAATCTATCACGACGTGAGTGAAAAACTGAATGACGCCCCTGCCTACTGACCTTCGATACGTTTGTTTGCTCTTGTGGAATCATTTGTTGGATGAGAAAGATGGTCCCTGGCTTATTATACCATCCAGAGTTCCATGTGAAAGAATAAACTTGCCAGCTTGTGTGCGTCAGTCCGTTGCTGGTCAAAGCGGTAATACAAAGTCGAAACTAACAACGACTTATGCTCAAGACTGATGCCGAGAGTAAAATGGGATGCTGACAATGCCGGTGACTCTCAGTGTCTATCGTACTGCTGATCCTCGCATTGAAAAAGGAGATTTTGTCCTTGTCTTTGGACTTTCAGACTTCAGACTTCTGTCTAGACAAGGATACCTTGTCTTGCTTCGAGCAAATGATCAGAAGTCTGGTTGGCTGACCAAGCAGTTGAGTTCAAGAGCCATCAAACATTGGATGACTGTTATTGGGGCTCATATCGTGTCGCATGTTGATTCTCACGGCGTGCAAGAAGTGCGGGTCAGAGATGAGAAGGTCTGGGCCGTCTAGTTATAAGGTCGCTCGCGCGGCACGCACTGAAAGTATGCTGACCCCTCATCCCCCACTTTCCCACTCCACGTCATTCGCAGCCACACAAAAAAAAACCGATATTAATCGCAAGCCGGCTTGGAGTTGCTTTTCCCTGACACATACATAACTACCTGCCGCTCGAACTCCGTCGCCGGAGAGTGCTCCAGGAAGCCGCTCGCGAGCATCGCATCATCGGATATCATCGGAGACCATCAATCAGGGTGTTTCAAGTGAACTCTCCCGGCTTCCTCGACACGTTCGAGTCTACTCCTGGTCATCATGCCTGCCAAAAAACAGTGGGGTAAGCTTCTCACGCCTCTTTGATTTCAGCGCGCAGATCGTGTGCAATTGTACGACTGCGGCTAGGATTGAGGAGAGACCTGCCCGCTCAGATAGCGGTCCTGCACAGCAACAGTTCCGTTCAACGCTAGCTCCTGGGTGGTCAAATGACCTTGTGCGGTCGCATCCTGCTGACCGCTGTTTGCCCCAGAGGACGAGAAAAGCGACTCTAGCACTCCTCCCTCGTCGCCCCCAATCACAGCTCAGCGTAGACGCCAGTTCGACGACGAAGAGGACGACAGCGATGTAAGTAGAAACCGTCGATATTCGTTCAATGTTGTGTTGGCCTACTCTGATATCTCGTTCGATTAGGTTCTAGAATCTTGGGATGCCGCCGAGGATTCGGAGGTCGAGCGAGAAAAAGAGCGCAAGGCTGCAGAAGCTAAGGCTAAAGTTGCGGCAGCCTCTGCAGCAGCAAAGAAGTCAAAGACCGAACGCATTGCCGACCATCAAGCAACCCGCGCCAAGCAACGTGAGGAGGAAGATGAAAGCGATGAAGAGGAAACTGAGGCTGAACGCCGCGAAAGACTTCGCCGCACCGAACAGGAAGCGGATCTTCGTCATGCTCAAGATTTGTTCGGTGAAGTTGGTATCAGCAGTGGTCGCAAGGCTAACACTGTCGGTGCTGCTGTTGTCGTTGATGTGAATGACCCCAGCAAAACTGTGAACATTGCGTCTCTTCCCCTGTTCAACCCACAAACCAAAAAGCAATTCGAAGCGCTGCGCGAAACTCTGGCGCCAATCATCAGCGCAAACGGCAAGAAAGCCCATTACGGACTCTTTCTCGAAGAGTTTGCCAAAGATTTGGTGAAAGAGCTTTCCAGTGATCACATCAAAAAAGTCGCCAGTGCCCTGACGCGCCTGAGCAATGAGAAGATGAAGGAGGAGAAAGCATCCGAGAAGGGTGGCAAGAAGACCAAGGCAGCCAAGACCAAGACATCTCTAGTTACAACACGCGCGAACGCTACAGAGGTAGCAACATATGATGACGACGGATTCGGCGAGTGAGTACCAGACCCCATATACCTCGAATGTCCTCGGGTAACACAATGAGGCTAACAATGCCAGTGATGACTTCATGTGAGCATCGGATTGGATTCAGTCGAGATGGGGTCCCTGAGAGACTTCCTCCCCCTTTCTGACTCGTCAGCCGGACGAGTTCAGGTGAAACTTATGTGCTCCTTGAGGACTATCTTTTCCGATTCGCTTCCGCAGGCGAATCTAGGCCATGAGCGAAAGATCCTTTGGCCGCTATCGCCGGTTGTCCACAGTGACACCTGGAGAGTAGCTATAACGCGACAGCAAAAAAGCCGAGTCCGAGTTCGGAAAGGTATCGGTGCTGTCGAAAGCTGATGTCTAAACGCTGAGTTCTAACGAGGGAGAGGTCGAGGAATTCACATGATTACCGGGTTGTAAGGAACGATATGCATATGAATTAGGTCGCGAGTGCTGCGGTGTTCGCTTTTCGCTTACATGCAGAGCCTTTCTCTTCATAGAAATGTCTCTGCTAACCGATCAGGTAGAAACAAGATTGGCTGCAAGGCAAGCTGGAAGGTGCGAGACTAGAAGAACTTGATTAGTATGTTGTTTCTTTTAGCATTCAGTCAATTTTTAGCATCGAAAGATGAGGCATAAGAAAGGATGATATGTAATCTGTCGATTCTCGCTGATTGAGCACAATCATGTATACACAATGCACCTCGGGGACTAAATTATCGCCATCAAAGTTCAACAATCCTAACGCCGCCGCGACAATGACACGTCGTTTCTTCGACATTCATCGCTACAATCCCCATTGATCAGACCGCGACGACGAAAACCTTTGCGCTACTGCGTGTGAAGATGCAAGATTTGAGGTCTGCGAAACAAAAAAAGAAAGATCGTAACGAAGCAGAAAGGCCAATTCCGGTTCTCGTTACACCACATTGCCCGCCATTCCCATAAACAGTGCATGTACAGCCAAAGAAAGCGTCCAAAACCCAACCTTTTTGAACCGACGGACACGACTTTGCTGATTCTCCACATCCTTGGCAAAAGCGTCATATGTTTCGACGGATGCATCATGCATCAAGCCGCTGTCAAATACCGTCCAACTCCCATCAAAATCGCTGAGGCGCTTTGCGATTCGGCAAAGTATGGGTATATACGTTCTCTTGGAGTTGATGTACGCAACTATGGGGCGTACAAGTGTCTGGTTGACGTAAGACATGTCTCTTGTGAATAGAGGTACTGCTGCCTTTACGTCATTCATGTGGATGCGCAAATCCATGACGAGATAGCGACGTTCTTCGTCACTTGATTTGGAGGCCTCTGGACTCTCTGACGATTCGAGGTCGATGCCGGCCTCGGATAGATGGCCGGAATGGACTGAAATGGGTTCATGGCTGACCAGGCCTGGAAGCAATCGCTCTCTGTTAATGTTGACGGCTTCTTCCAGCTGATCGTAGAAATCTGACATCACTTTAGTAAGTCCATCATTTGTTTCGGCGGGGAACATAATGTCCGCAATCACGTCCACATTGCCTTCGTAGATCCATCCGAATGGTCCCTCGACTCCCCTGTTGAGATGGTCGATACGAAGCCCATCGATTCGAAGCCTGCTGAATTTTTTCCAAGCTTTCGGCTCACCCAAGCCCATAGAAGCTCCTTGCTCGTGACTGGAAACAATTCCATGTATTTGACGCGGGTGAATGGTGAAGAGTGAGCCGTCGAATGACCCCGACATATGGTTTGCCGATATGAAGTCGTAGAAAAGCCATTGCTTTCGGAGCCGTGGCAATTCGCAAGAGTAAATGCTCACAGGGAAAGGTCTAAATCCACCAGGCTGGTAGATTGTCAACAGCAGGTCCTCCAACCTGAAAGATTCGATTTCAAAATCACCAGGATGATGTACGTGTCTATACGAGAAGGGGTCGACCTCCTCGACGGGCCAGGACACCGAGGTGCGATCCACAACACCTCTTACTCCGTTGACCTCCACATCTTTCAAAAAGCCCTTCCCATTCCACCAATTGAGGAAGGAAAGAGTCACATTGACATTTGCGATGGTGACATCGAATTGTGTGTAATTCCCGTCGTCATCGGCCACGTCACCATTGGTCATTTGAGCTTGTCGTCCCGCAGCAGCAACTGCAGCAGCGTTCGATGATCCTTTGCTGACAGAAGATTTGACTTGGCCAGGGCGGCGTGAAACAAAAACGTTGCGGAAGGCGATGACTCCGTTCTTCCATTTGGGCACGATCGCGGACTCGAACACCACAGTGACGCCTGCAGATTGTGTGAGATAATCACCAATCCATTTGGCGAGAGTTTCTGTATATGTGAGCTCAGGTTCCAGTATCCAGTGCAGAAGTTGCGCCGATGTTGAACATACCCTGAGCAAACACGGTATTGATGGAGAAGATAAGTAGAGAGAAGAACGTTGTTGTGCCGACGAGAATCCACACAATATGGCCGAGCATAATCCAAGAAACGAAAGCGCCCCATTCATCAGCATTCCATGGACGCATGCTGCGTATCGACATCCATTTAAATCTGACCTTAAGTCGCTGCCAGAACCCATTTGCCGCGGCGAGTAGCTCTTCCTTCGTTGGTCGGTGTGGTAAGGCAGGCAAGTGGAGATATTTCGAAACCGAAGTCGCTATTGTCTCAACATCTTCCTCGCGTCTGGGCCCCTTTGCGATGGGATCTTCATTGCGATTTGTTTGTACTTGTTCTCCTTGCGTCATCGTTGGCGGTGCGCGTCCATATTGTGGTTGTGTGCGCGCATTCTTCCGTATGTTTGAATATGCGCGACGCTGTGGTGTGTCGATCCTGCTTGAATACTTCGGCCCTCTGCTGCTAATAAAAGTCGGTAGTGTAGTTGGTCTGACTGGGTTGTCGCAAGATTGGCTCAGAGCGAGAGCTACCGTCGACGGATCAAATGAAGGTTGTAGCAGAATGTGCAATCGCGAATTTGGTTCGAAATGCCTCGTGCCACTCCTCAAGGCCAAAACATTTGGCCTGAGCTCTGGGTTTATGTACTGGCAAAAACGCGGAAGCGATGAAGCGAAGTATGGCACCCCCGAAGGAAACTGATGATTCGGCCATAATCGGGCCCTGAGAAGCCGCGAAAAGGAGGCTCTAGGCATTTTCTCTGTGCATGGTGCCTGGTGCGAGCGCTTTGAACTTTCTTGGAAGCTTTTCGAGTCAGTTCGACAGGAGCGAGAACGCACATTAAATATTGCAGGTGTTCTCAGGATCAAGGGATGGGCAACATGGGCGAAGCATGCAAACATGTATCCAGGAAATGCGCAATTATGCAGGAATGCTCATAAGCCATTTATGACGCATGTTGCATTACTTTTGCGGATCTTGAATTCGACCAATGGATAAGGATCGATAACCCCACCAAAGGTTTTCACTCGACACACCCTTTACCTTTGTCAATATTTATTTGCGGTGTGCAACATCGAGCAAGTCTTTGGGCATTTTCGGTCAACATCCTGACTTGTTACGACGCAGACCCTACGAGATCTTTCAGGTCATTTTAGCACACGACTTTCAGCACGCGGTACTTGCGCATCCAGAATGCCTGCTCCTACAGCCTTGAAAAAGGCCGAGGAGTCTTTACTCCCACCACCTCTTGCTTCGAATGAAACTCAAGGTACATAATACTTCCTTGTCACTTGCATTCTTTGACTGACCCCCTGGGTAGTTGTTGAGGATAGCTTTCTTCTTGAAGAGTTCGGGTCTTCATCAGCACCTGGCGAATCTTTATCATCAGACAAGGAGCACGAGAACAGTGCAATGGTCGTAGATGAAGAGGGCCGCCCACGCTTCGCTCCTTCCAGAAACATTGTGGGTTGATCGAACAGAAGTCTTTGACGGCCTCTCGCATCAGTTCTAACTTATCAGTAGGATCCAATTATGAGGGTAGAATCTCGCAAAATTCCAGTGCCTCCTCATCGAATGACGCCTCTAAAACAAGCCTGGTCACAAGTGTATCCTCCACTTGTTGAACACCTAAAGCTACAATGTCGGATGAATATCAAGCGCAAGACAGTAGAATTGAGGACCTCGCAACACACAACTGATTCCGGATCGCTGCAGAAAGGGGAGGACTTCGTTAAGGCCTTCACTCTCGGCTTTGACGTCGATGATGCCATTGCTTTACTAAGACTGGACGATCTCTATATCGAAACGTTCGAGATCAAGGACGTTAAAACAATGCATGGTGACAGTCAGGCTCGTGCAATTGGCCGAATTGCAGGGAAAGATGGTAAAACAAAATTCGCCATCGAGAATGCCAGTCGAACACGGATCGTCCTGGCAGATTCGAAAATTCATATATTAGGCGGCTTCAAGAACATTCATATGGCGCGCGAGTCGGTGGTCAGCTTGATTCTAGGTAAACCCCCGGGCAAGGTCTATGGGAATTTGAGAACAGTGGCTGCTAGAACGAAGGAGAGATTTTGAAGCCGATTTTGTGGATTTTGATAGTGCAAAAGCGTGCATAATCTACGGACAGTTGCTGTGATGACAGGAGGTCATGAAAGGCCTATTGATATTTTGCTTACCCGAATACCACAAGTCGGCGTCTCCGTGTGCTCGGCGCTCGCCGGCTGTCAGCAGACGGCACTTGAGAGGGAGCCACTTGGCTCCGGGTTTCCTCACAAAGACCTTGCTGCGAGGACTGGCATCATCGAGCAGTTGACGATGGCAATGGACAGTTCATCAGGATAATGAACCTCGCCCTAGGGACACGACACAAAGGAAAAAACCAGCTTCTCGGGAATACGGAACAAGGCCGAACATTTGACACATTGAACGGCTGCGATTATTGGCCACCGATGCCGAAGCATAAATGTTGCCAAACCGTTGCAGGGACCACCAAGCCAATATGAATCGCTGCTGATTACGGAACGTCGTGCGCACGACAACGGGGTTGTCAGTTCTGGCACGTCAGCACGTCATCCTCCCATGATCGCTGCTTAGTATCGGAAAACAAAGGTCCTCCTGTGGCGTTGACCATCACGCGCTTTAGGCGCTGTGTTTGACTTGGCGCAGGCAATGAGGCGAGGATCGGCGCTTCTGCGGAGCGTCTGTTTTTTGCAAATGCAGATACTTACATTAGTAAAATACCGCATAATCTCGCCGTGATGCACGATGACTTGAGTACCCTCTTATTTCTTACACTTGCATGAGTCCCTACAACCCCCCGTAACCGGCCCTGTTGAGAGCTGCCCCACCCTTGGAATCTTCGCTGCGAAGTAATCCAACCTTCATGGTCCCGCCCGAACACCTTCTCAAATAGTCCAATCCTCGCCTCTCAACAGACATCGCTCTCTTTACGATTCCGTGTCTTCACCGATAATCAAATTCATCTCGACGTTTTGGTAAGTCTCTCGTCAGGGTGTGGCATAAAGAGACCACCAACATTTTGAATTCTCGTCAAGCTTTCTAGCTAGACTACCCCTCCATCCCACTTCTCGGTCGAAGAGATCAAATTTCAATTGTTGAGGCAGTGGATTTCCGTTTTGCATTGCCTTTTTCTTGGACTCAAACCCGAACAACGCGTCTTTACAGGTGACAGATCGTCTATCGGTCAGCCATGGAGAAGCAACGTTGAAAAGCTTTAGAGTGGTGGTGTTTGCCCTGTACTGCCTTCGTTTTGTTGTGCCTCGATATCCCACTTTGCGAATTTTCTTTTGCTAAATTTTTGGCTGAACTCTGCGGTACAGATTCAGCAATCGACAGGATGGCCATTACGAAGGTTCACGCTCGTTCCGTGTACGACTCCCGCGGCAATCCAACTGTGGAAGTCGACGTCGTCACGGAGACGGGCCTTCACCGAGCTATCGTCCCGTCTGGAGCTTCCACTGGTCCGTCTGTTCTCATTCTTTTCCTCCCCACGACACATAATCCAATCGATTTAACCCTCATCGGTTGAGCAGGTCAACATGAAGCCTGTGAGCTTCGCGATGGTGACAAGACCAAGTGGGGGGGCAAGGGAGTTGGCAAAGCCGTTGAAAATGTCAACACTGTGATTGGACCGGCTATCATCAAGGAAGGCATCGATGTCAAGGACCAGTCGAAAGTCGACGCCTTTCTCAACAGTCTTGATGGAACTGACAACAAGACCAAGCTGGGCGCTAATGCTATCCTTGGTGTCAGTCTGGCCGTTGCAAAGGCTGGTGCTGCTGAGAAGGTAAATGCCATCGAGAAGCTTCTGAAATTCGCGACTAACAACCATCTCTAAGGGTGTTCCCCTTTACGCCCACATTTCCGATCTCGCGGGCACGAAGAAGCCTTACGTCCTTCCTGTTCCATTTATGAACGTTCTTAACGGCGGGTGAGTAAATGCTTCTAATCTAGAATAAGACTGTTGAGCTAATTTCGAGTAGGTCTCACGCCGGTGGCCGCCTAGCTTTCCAGGAATTTATGATTGTTCCCTCGTGAGTTGTACTTGTCGTCTCAAAGCACTCAATCGATACTAACTGTGACGCATAGTGAAGCCCCTACCTTTTCTGAGGCTATGCGACAAGGTGCCGAAGTCTACCAGAAGCTAAAGACTCTTGCCAAGAAAAAGTACGGCCAGTCTGCCGGCAACGTGGGCGACGAAGGCGGTGTTGCTCCCGACATTCAGACAGCCGATGAAGCCCTGGAGCTGATCACGGACGCTATCGAGCAGGCTGGGTATACTGGGAAGATTAACATCGCGATGGACGTTGCTTCCAGCGAGTTCTACAAGACTGAAGCAAAAAAATACGACCTGGACTTCAAAAACCCAGACAGTGATCCGTCCAAGTGGATCACTTACGAAGAACTTGCCGCTCTGTACTCTGATCTTGCCAAGAAGTACCCCATTGTCAGCATAGAAGATCCTTTCGCGGAAGATGATTGGGAAGCCTGGAGCTATTTTTACAAGACACAGGACATCCAGATCGTCGGTGATGACTTGACTGTCACCAATCCTCTCCGCATCAAGAAGGCTATCGACCTCAAGGCTTGTAATGCATTGCTACTCAAGGTGAATCAGATCGGTACTTTGACCGAATCTATTCAGGCTGCTAAGGACTCTTATGCCGATGGTTGGGGCGTCATGGTATCTCATCGGTCCGGCGAGACTGAGGATGTGACTATCGCCGATATCGTCGTGGGTATCCGATCTGGTGAAATCAAGACCGGCGCTCCCTGCCGATCCGAACGCTTGGCCAAGCTTAACCAGATTCTTCGCATTGAGGAAGAGCTCGGTGACCAGGCTATTTATGCGGGTACCAACTTTCGCAAGTCGGTCAACATCTAGGCGTGCACGTTAGTCAGAGCCATAGCAGGGAAAAAAAATATTTAGCAGCAAGTCTTTCGAGCAGAGACAGATAGAACAAAAGACAACATGTTTCACGCTTCAAGTTGAACTGGCAGCAGCTCGGCGCATGGCATTGATAGTCTGCATGGAGTCTAGTCTGATGATTGCCAAACATGGTCGTCCAAAATTTTAGCCCCATGGCAGCTTACAGTTGGCGCGCAGGTCGTGGCGTGGTGCAAGCAAGACCGCTCCCTAGCCCGTCACCTCGGCAACGCCCTGACCAAAACAAATCAATTTCCAAATTATGTCACAACACACGAACGCCGCATCCTAAGACTCAAGCACGTAGGTTTTCTTTTGCAAGTTCTTATTTATTGACCGACGATTGAAAGGCACAAGCTCACTCGTCATTTGAAGGGAGGACTCTTCAGACATGGCACTCTCGAGTGAACTCATCGACTTCAGAGTCATTGAGGAACAGAAGGAGAATATTCAATCGTTGCCAGGAGGGCGATCTGCCAAAAAGCTGGTGGAATTGTACTCTCCTTCGCCCCTACACAAGCTCGCAACGCCGACGACACCCACAGACACGAAAAGTGTGCATGATTGCATTCGTGCTGAGTACGAAGCAGAAATCCAGAACCTTGCAGAGTCAGATGATCCTCTCGACGTGTTTGATCGATATGTAAGGTGGACACTCGACGCATTTCCTTCGGCGCAGGCGACACCGCATTCGCAGCTACACACGCTTCTCGAACGTGCAACGAAAGCCTTCATCGCATCATCTCAATACAAAAATGATTCACGCTACTTGCGAATTTGGCTGCACTACATACACCTTTTCTCGGATTCTCCGAGAGAAACCTTCATGTTCCTGTCACGCCACGGCATCGGTGAGGGATTGGCGCTCTTCTACGAAGATTACGCGGCTTGGCTAGAAGGCGCTGGAAGGTGGACACAAGCCGAGGAAGTCTTTCAGCTCGGCATTCAGCGCGAGAGTCGACCTGTTCAGAGGCTGATGCGAAAATTCAAAGAGTTCCAGGAACGTCTGGCGCAGCAACCTGATGCAGCAACGGCACCCTCATCTCCTGCGCTACCCGTCATTCGTCCAGCTCTGGCCGCCAAGGTTGATCCTTTCGCTCACTCGCGATCAACTGATCTTCAAGCACCTCAACAGGCAAACAGCAGCCTCCAAACTGCCGCCAAGGTGACGAAATCAAAGCTGGCCATCTTTTCGGACGCGACCGCAGAGCCATCACCTCTCTCTTTACGTAACGAGAAACCCATGGGATGGGACACAATTGGATCGCTGTCTGAACGCAGGAAGGAAAACGTCATGGAACCTAAGCCATGGGTTGGAGAGACTCTCAAGGCGGGAAGTAAAAAATCTGCGGCTCCGAAGCTAAGCGTTTTCAAGGATTCGGTAAGCTGAAGCCCTTTCCACACGCACAAGCCCTCGTATTGATAATCACAGGACTAATCATGTATTGACGCGAACCTGAATCCCAGAAACTCTCTGAAATAAACACATTGCTTAATCCCTCAAAAAACCAAGTGACTGTTCATGCACAAAACGGAAAAAGAGAATACATCTTTATCGATCTTCAAGCCGTATATCCAGCTTCTGAAGGAACGGATTCGGAAATGAGCTTTGAAGAAATCATTGCAAGGTATAGAGGCTGGCTGGGCCCATCAAAGATTGACAGAGTCGCATCCAGTAATGAGCTTCCTTTGCCAAAAAACTCGCCAGGAGAGCTTGAACGAATCAGCCAGGACTTCCGCAACATGCTGAGCGTCCATCGAGACTCTCCTTTGCTAGATGAGAATGGAGAAGTTAGAGAAAATACACAACCTCCAGGACCAAAAAATAAGAAGGTCATGGAAGTAAACGAGACACAAATCAGTAAGGCGCAAACTTCGGATCAATGATGCAGGGGATGCGCTAATATCACTTAGTCAAAGCAAAGCTGGACTCTCCCTCTGGTCCCAAGTTTCGCAAGAAGCAGTCATCAGAGCCTACCATGACGATGCATACGAGAGCAGCAACTGACGACATATACGACATATTTAATGCCCCCCTCGGCCTAGACCAGGTAGACGATGATGTCGAGGACGAAAATTACGAGACTGACGGCGACTATACTACCGATGTCGAGAGTGCTGGGGCCACGAGGCAGTTGGACATTGGTAGCGAAGATGTAGAGGATGGCACTGAAGCTCAACATTGCTGCAATCAATCAGAATTGCCGACCGGAGAGCCGACTTCGAGGGTCATAGCAGACGAGCTGGACACCAACCAAGCACCTGATGGCTCAAATTTGACGAGCCCTGATAGGAAAGATCTACAGCATGAAGACGAGGCAGGAAATGGCTTGTCCGCAGACAATGAACACATCCTGGTGCACGATATGGAGACTCTCTTGCCAGGGACCAAGACAGTCTTCGTTCCAATCCCTCCGGAAGACTACGACGCTCCAACTCGCCCTTATAGAGATCCGGCAGAGATGGCCAACAACCGGCTGCCCTTCATGACGCCCATCACGGAGAGAACTGAATGCTCAATAGATGTTGAGCTCGAACCAATGGAGACATTCAAGACTCCTTGCAGACGAGACATGGCTCAGGGAGAGGTCGACGATCCCTCGGATTGCGATCTGCTCAGCAGTCCCCTCCGAGAAATCATGGAGGACAGCAGTACCATGCCACGGCTTCCGAATATACTAAAGTCAAAATCCGTCTTGGTCACAGAGAAGTTATCAATAGCTAAATCATTCGCTCTCAAGGGTCCCATCATCAAAGATATCCGGTGCAATCCAGTTGATGAGGCTGTCCGTAACGAGATTCTGGACAGAATGCAGCCGCCGCTAACCTCATACGCTGGCTTTTTTGATCGCCGCGGACAGACGTATGAGCACGGCGGCGAGATTCGCAAGTCAGTCAAAGCCCAGAACAAACTGAGCAAGAACGGAGGAGAAAGAACGGGACCGCTGCCAGCTACTCATACCATCGAATTTCCCGGCACGTCACGGAGATACAACATTCGGAAAGAGCTCGGTGCAGGGGCATTCGCCCCAGTGTATCTGGTTGAGAATATCGGCTTGCCGGGAGATGAAGACAAGGGAACAGAAAACCGTGCACCCATCTCGATGGGCCGAGGAGCATTTGCGACTACTCACCGCAATGATCTCGAAGCTATGAAAATGGAGACGCCACCCAGTCCCTGGGAGTTCTATGTCATGAGACTAGCTCATAATCGACTCGGACCACAACATCGCGCCACGACATCACTCTCCTACGCCCATGAGCTTCAGCTCTTTCAGGATGAGGCCTTTCTATTTTTGTCTTATCATCCGCATGGGACATTGCTGGACGTGGTGAACTTGTTTCGTGCCGAACCATCTGGCGTGATGGATGAACAGCTTGCCATGTTCTTTACTATCGAATTATTGCGCACAGTCGAGTCGCTCCACACAAGCAGCATCCTTCATGGTGATTTGAAACCCGACAATTGTTTGTTCCGACTTGACTCGTCATCCTTGGACTTGCCATTATCTACGCAATGGCAGGCTGATGGCAGCGGAGGCTGGGCAGCAAGAGGAATTATACTCATCGACTTCGGTCGCGGCATCGACATGAGGGCGTTTGTTCCAGATGTTGAGTTCATCGCCGACTGGAAGACGTCGGCGCAGGATTGCGCCGAAATGCGCGAGGGTCGCCCCTGGACATGGCAAATTGATTACCATGGCTTGGCCGGCATAGTTCACTGTCTCCTCTTCGGAAAATACATCGAAACTGCCAGGCGTGATCAGGGTGGGCTAGGTCGAGCGGGCAGACAATACAAGATTAGGGAAAACTTGAAGCGATACTGGCAGACGGACTTATGGTCTGACTGTTTTGAAATACTGCTCAACCCAGCGTCATTCGTGGAGGCAGAAGATAGGGGCAAAATGCCGCTTCTCAGGTCCATGAGAAGCGTCAGGGTAAGAATGGAAGAGTGGCTCACAGCGAACTGTGAAAGAGGTATAGGTTTGAAAACAATGCTGAGCAAATTGGAGGGTCAAGTCAAATCACGCAAATGATTCGATCGATACAACAAATTGTCTCAGCGTCGGCTGATGAACATCCATCTGACAGATAGACTCTGCACTGGGAAGGCGGCATCTGGATCTGGTTCCGCCTTGGCGTACTGTAAATTGCATTTGTATGGCGTTGCTGGTGGCAGCTTGAATCTTTATATCCTCTAGTAACTAGTTTGAATACAACACAAAGACGCCGGTTCAACAAGCCATTTCGATGCCCTGTCGAATTGCGCCCTGGCTAAGACGCATGTAAACATGTTTCGGAATAGCCCATACACAGAAATGAACGTGAGTTCACACATCCTCCTCGGAAACAAATGCTGGCCATTTGCTCGCGGGAGTGGTGTGGCTGCCTACGTACAGACAGGGTCCTCAGCAGAATGTGTGCATTAGTCGCCATGAGCTTGATGAAGCATGCTTTGATTTACTTCTTTGATTTTGAGCGTGACCCCTTTTTGTCGTTTTTGACGGGCCGTTTGTCTACTTGTTCCTGTATACGGCGCCGTTCTGCAGCACCTGCAGCCTGCAATTCTTCAGCCTTGCTCTTGAAGTCGGCGCTCGCTGTGTCCATCCCTATAAGGCTTTCTAGCAGTTTGATCTCGTCGGCCCAAATCTGCTTATTTTCAACGGTCTTGCCATCGGGTCCCTTTTTGTCGATGGGGGTCTCGAGAACCATAGGCATTTCACGAAAGGCGCTATGATTCATGATGCTGTGAAAGGCTAAGAGCCCCAGAAATCCTGTGCCGATGTTGGCGTGTAGATCGCGCTTAGAGCCAAACGGTGCTTTACTGTCATTTACTAGGGAGGGGGAGAAATTTTGCAGTTAGTCATCAAAGATGAACAGAAGTTGCAGGATCAATGGTTCAAAGAAAAGGGAGTGATCAAAGAATTGAGGTCATGACAACTGCAATGTAGGCAGGGTCGAGACTTACGGTGGAAGGCCTTCAAATATTTCAACCCAACCACCTTCTCAAACGTTTCCATAGTCGCTTTGAAAGCCTCGGGCGTTCGCAAATCATGACCAGCGGCGAAAGCATGACACGTATCGATGCACACGCCAATCCGGTCCCTGTCTTCGACCAAGGCAATGATATCTCGCAGATCCTCCCATGTCGATCCAATGACATTACCAGCTCCTGCCATGTTTTCCAAGACAGTGACCACAAAGCTCGTGGCCCGATGTGACTTGTTGAGCTGCGCAGCGATGCGCGCAATGGCTGCAGAGCGGGCATCGCCTCCCGTCGACCCAGGGTGGAAATTGTAAAGCCTGATACCGAGCTGTTCGCATCTCTTCAAGTCATCCACGAAGCTGTTGTAAGCTTGCTCGGCTTTTGTCTCGTCTGCCTGGGCCAGGTTGACCAGATACGACCCGTGCGGAAGACTATGCCGAGCAGCGCTGTAGTGGTGCGCTGTACAATTGCTCTTGAACAAGTCACACGCCTCTTTTGACAACGGAGGATTGTCCCATTTGCGCTGAGATTTGAGGAAAAGGGCAAATGAGTTCGCTCCAATTTGAACAGCATTTGAAACAGCATTTTGGACGCCTAGTTCAGCACGTCACAGTCAGTCAGGACCTCGGACCAAGAACCTTTGCTATACGTCATTGTGTGCACCCACCTCCAGCAGCACTGACATGGGCACCAATGAACATGGCTTGCCTCAGTGTCGATACGGCGGTTCGCTCTGCGAGCGCCATCGAGCTCTCTCCACCGTTAACTTTTGCTTTCGCTTTCGCTTGGCGCTTGCTGAGTGACTTTGTGTCCTCCGCATCTTGAGTCGCTGGATCTAACTTTCGCTTGCTAGCTCTCTCAGTCTTACCATGGGTGTTCTCTAACCCTTTAGGGGCACTTTTCGAATCATTCTCATTCCCAGCGTCGCGATCCTCGTCGTAGCAAGCCTTTGTTTTAAGTCGTGTTGAGGTTCGAGGCATTGCGTCAGGAAGGTCACGATGGGAGAATGATCCCTGTCCAAGAAGCCTTCAACTGAGCATGTCCCCTCCGCACAACTGCCTCAGAGCGCAAACTCGTATCTCGACGTGTCACGGCGGCAGGGATGACGCGAAATCACGTGCCAGTTATGCAATTAAAGATTCATGTCGTCATCACATCTCAAAGGATCCCCGTTCGCAGAAATGACTACCAGATTCTTGATTTGTATCAAATTTCCACAGTTTTGTGCACGCATTTATTCCGCACCAGCTTGCACAACTGCGACGTGCTCTCGCTCGGCGGTTGTTTGCACATATCAGGAAATAATCTGCAACTCGGCGACTTCGCCGTTCGAGAACTTCTCAACGTACGCGTCGTAGAGGCGCTGGACCTCCTCAACATAGAGTTCGTGATATCTTTCTGTAGCTTCCTGCGATGGCTGGTCTCCGTGAGTCCCATCAACTTGTATCGGTCGTCCCACTACTATGTCGACGGCTCGACGGTATGGCATCAGACCCACGTCGTAGTTTAATAGCCCTCGGCCATGGAGAGCAGGGATTGTGAATTTGAAGACTTTGAGAAAGAACATCTGCACCTTGTGCACCATCGGATGTGTCTTCGGGCTCAATTGGTCGTATAAATCATTTTCTCCAAAGCCTATGACAGGAACGAGGTCAGCACCGGTCCTGAGTGCCATCTTGATGAATCCTTGACGTCCTTTGAGAACGAGACGCAGTGTACCGGGCCGAGCTTCAAGAGACTCGCGCGCCCCTCCCACGACTATCGTCACGGCACGCCCTTGACCGTTGTTGTTTGGTCCGCCCTTGGACAAAATATTTCGAATGGACTCCTTCGAAACGGATCGTATACCCATCGCTAAGATCCAGTCGCGATACAATGGAAGTCGAAAATTGGAATCCAATGTCAAGAGACTGTTCGTGACGCCGGGAAATTTCTCTGAAAAGCCCAGCGCATTCGTAGCAAAGGCAGACCAAGCCCCATGCGAAATAATTCCGTGCGGGTGATAGCCAAATATGTATTTTCTGTCCGGGGGCAAGTCGAATGTCTTGTGGAGCCTGACCGGAAAGTAACTGGCGAATAGTCTCCAAAGTGTCAAGGATCTGAGCCACTCAGACCGATAGGAAAGTGAACCGTCCGTCGCGGCGTTGGAAAAGGACAGATGGACCAGATAAGGGACAAGTAATGGCCAGATCAGCGGATTTGCACAACAAAACCAAAAGCATGACGCCATCAGCAGAATGGATGTGGTATGAAACAAGACTGCAGCAGTTTGCATGCGGCGTCGAACGGGGATTCGAAGCGGCGCGAATCGCACACCACCGGCTGTCCAGGCGTGTCGCTCATGAGCGTTCCGACTAGGTTCGCAAGATAGGGTTGGATACGGCACATAGTTGCCGTTCGTTATCGCAATATCCGTGGAATGATGACTTCGGCCACCACCAGCGACCGACTTGTTGCCACGAGACGCCGACTGTTCCTTCGTTTCGCGGTTACGACGCGTCTCCTGTTCGGCCTCATTTCTACACGTCAACTTCGAACGCGCGACCGGATCGAAAACCCTGGTGTCATTTTAAGGATGTGGCTTACTGCTCGATCGTTCGTGCCGGATCTTTCACGATCCAGAGAAGGAGAGGCGGTCGAGATGTCCGGACTATCTATGGGGGCTCTTCGACTCGCGTCGTCGTGCACTAGACAACAAATGTCTTAATCGAAAGACTTCTGCGACGATGAGGAAAGGCTGGATGAGAAAACGGAGGGGCGAATGCTCAAATGGCCAATGGGAATTTGAGGCGTCAATCTGGCTTGCCGATGACTTACTTTGCTGCAGCGAGGCAATCTGAGGAACGTCCATGGCGGCCATTGTCGATCATGCGTTCAGGTCCTACAACCCTGGTGGTCTGCATGTAAAATGCAACTGTTTCCAGTTGTCAACGCTGGGGCTTCTTTGCTAGATCGCAGGGCGCATCTTTGACAACTGAAGAGAAAGGTAATAAATAATATCTGGAGTAATTGTGGGTCATGAGGTGATGTAATTCACGTCCTGTTTTATAAGCAGCCTATCCGTCTGTTATGAGCTGCGACTGGGGCGAAGTGATTTCCTATTGCGGATGCATGTGCCTGCGCTTACTTACGGAGCGCGCCTCTAGGATGCCATTTCAATTGACGTGAGAATTGGTCTGATTTGTCGAGCCATCAGCAAAGCAACACTTTGAAACTATCACTTTCTCCCTTACGGCACACGCTGCTAACAATGTGAAGGAGAAGCAGACAGGCTGGCGAAGTGTGTTGCGAATGAAACACAACCAGCTCTCTGTCCTCGCCCTTGTTTAACGGCAAAAAAAGGATCTCAGGATAACGGGCAGTGTGACCTCAGATGTGGTCCAGGATTTGGGTGGGCTTGTGATCTTGTGAACAGCCCCATATCTGTGGACTGCACGTCAGGCACCCACACCAAAACTTGATTTTGTTGTCTAAGCATGTAGGTATCTAGTTAGTTTACCTACTTGACTACCTTAGCAGGCAGGTAGGTTAGACAGGTAGTATAATTCACATATAGAAGTCCTATTTCGGGAACGTATGGATCTCATCGTCGCGTTCGACTTCTTCCTACTGGTTGTCATATGGATGGGGCATCGCTCATCGGTCTGATGAAGAATGTCTGAGCCTGAGCAGGAGGATTTGGCCCATCCGGTGCTGATGAGCCGAAAGACCCAAATGATAGGATGTGATCCTGAGGCGGGGCGTCGAGATCTGGAGTCGGCGCTCTGCGTCTCATGGCATAACATTCGAGGTCGCGGCGTCAAAGGCCACCGACCGATGAATTTCAGTCGCGGCGCCGAGACAGCGACAAACGCGCAGGAGACAGTCCCGTCGGAAAAACTGGCAGGGTTCAGATCCGACCGCCTGCAATCTGCTTCGATCAATGTCGCCATCCTGGTGTTTGAATAGTATGGTCGGCACATTCGGCAACCTTGCTTATCATCATGTCGCGGAAGTGGCGTCTCGAGTGTCAATTTGCCTTCGGAGGCCGGCAACCTCATCATCAAGAGAGACAACCTTGTCAGATAAAGCTTTAATCTTATCTTCTAGCAAGCGGATGTATTCCCATACGCTTGGATCGCTTTGAGCAAACATGTTACCGCTATCGCCAGCAGCCTGAACAGCATTTGTGGTTCTACCCTGAGAGAGCGAGCCCGAGCTCGACGCAGGGAGCCCAGGATGTGAAAGTCCCGGAAATTTCGGTCTGTTGGATCCACTGAGCGAAGATGGCAGTTGTGATGGTCTCCTTCCCGCGGGCGTTTGCTGACGCTGTTGGTATTGCTGGGGAAGACTTGGAGATCGTTGCCTTGCTGTGATTGTGCCGTCATGTGCAGGGAGACTGGGACTGAGAGGCTTGGGGCTCTCAGTCATACCAGCTTGTGAATACAGTCCGGGGCCTCCTGCGCCACTGGGCAAAGATGAAACACTGGTGGTGGCAGTATGACTGCTAGCCATGCTGTCAGGTACGCTCGATGAACCAGTCGTTGCGACCGGACCATTATTCGTCGCTGGTTGATAGAGACCGCCGGCAGAACTTCGAGGGCCGGCCGGAGGATACGTGCGCGAATGCACGTTATGATCGTCGCCCGTCGAATGCTGCGCGCCGATGCTGGGCAGGCTCTGACGTCTCAATTCCTCTTCCTCGGAATTTCCATAGGTCACGCCCGACATCGATGAATCCTCTCCTTCAGCAGTGGTAGCCTCCAGGTCGTCTCCGTCCGCGAAGCTGCCCATGCTGGCTCTTCGGCCGGCACAACCACCGGCTCCTTTGCTGTGTCGTGCCAACGCGTCACCTCTCGCAAACTTTCGATCGCATTTCGGACAGATATGGGGCTTCTCCCCCGTGTGCAGCTTTCCATGCCTTTTCAAGTCATGAAGGCGACGAAATCGCATCTGGCATTCCGTGCAAACGTATGGCTTTTCTTGGCTATGAGTCAAAAGATGGCTCTTTAAGTTGTGATGGCGAGTGAACTCAGTGTTGCAATAAGGACACTTGTGTTTCTTTCCTGCTGGTAATGTAGGAGAGCTCTGGGCATGACCGGGAATAGGGAAACTCATGCCGCGCACATGAGGCTCGGCGATATTGACGACGTTTTGCAGAGATCCTGGATAGGATAGCGAGCCAGGCTGCGACTTTTGCTCTTGCGACAATGATTGTTGGTCTTGCGATTGATCGGGCTTTGTCGGGTCAAGATCCATGGCGCTCGGACTCTCGGTTCCGTTTGCGATAGGAGACGTTGACGAAGCTGGAGGAGGGCTGCCTTCGTCGCGATCGGCGACTCGAACCGCGTTCCCGGGCGATATGGATAAAGCGCTCGCGGCTTTCGCGGCAGGCTCCATATTGGCCGTGGGCGCAGCTTGGGGCACGTCAGAAGGACGGCTCATAGCTTGAGCCAAACCGGACATCAAGGACGCCAGCGCCTTGTGCGATGGGTTGGCGCTGATGGAAGATGAATGTGAAGCGAGGTCCTCAACTCGGCGCCGACGCTCGTCCTCAAGAGCTGCTGCGCCGGTGAGCGGCGCCAGGAGTTGAGACGCGTTCGTCAGAGAAATTCGAGTAGTCTTCAAAGACGGTGGATATGACTTCGAGGAAGGGGATAGGTCTGCGCTCGGCGAGACAGATCTCGATGCGCGTTTACGTTTGATGTTTCTCACACCGTTGTCAGTTTTGGCAGAGGAGTCAACAAAATTTGGGTGAGAAAACGGTAGAACTTCTGTTGCGGACTTTTTGGCACTTGATGCCATAGGGAAATTAGAGCAACACTCCAGGAATTGACACAATATATGCCAGTCGGAGGCAACGATGTTCAAATTCGCGATTTCAAGATGATGCCTTTCACAGAACGTGTTGGGGCTGCTATCGAAATAGTGTGGCTGAGGACGTGGCGAGAGCTGTGTTGGTTTTGGGTGGATTTTTTTTCCCTCTTCGCACGCTTTTCTGGCGTCGTCTGCCCCAGTAGAGAGGGTGGGTATGGGCAGCGACTAGCAGATTGCAGCCTTGCCTGAATCGCGCTTGGCCTCGCGTGACTGTCGGTCGAGAGTAAAGACTTTCACATTCACACGCAGTTCTTCGGGCAGAATTCAATCAATGTTGTGGTGAAAATATTGGCATCAAGTCTCGTACGGCTGGGCTGGACGTTCAGACTGGGTCTTGTGTTGTTGAAGCCTATCGGATTAAGGGCGTCGTAAAAACTTGGTCGAGCAAGGCTCAGCAAAGAGGCACGAGAGAGAGACACTAGCAGTCAACTTTGTCAGTGACTGGTTTGTTTCGGTGCCCGTGCCTTACTACGGCGCCATTATCAGGACGGGACGGAATCTCTGACGGACAAGTCCTTTGCTTTCCGGGGGAAAAGGCTCCAATGCACTTGCAGGATAGAGTCTTCACAACCGGGCTTTTCGCTATCAGGCAGAGAACACGTCAGAGGTTGCGGACAAGGCGAGTGAAAATCCTCCCAAGCCTCTATAACACCTGGCCAGCCTCGCTTTCTCTCATCAGCCAGCCGCCCGCATCGCGCAGCAAAAACAAGGCAGAGGCGCAAGCCGCAAATCATAAGATGTGGTGCGGAAGCCACATCAGCACCACCGCGGCGTCATGGTTGCCCCTCAAACGCTGCACCAGGGGTACAACGCCTCTTGTCGGCTCGGCCGGATTCCGTTGACGCATGCATCTCAGAGGAAATGTCGCCAGGGCTTCACACAGCCACTGCGGACTTGAAAAAAAAAAAAAAAAACCTGTCGTTCATGCCTTGTTTTCCCTTTGCAATGTTCGCTAGTTGATCCGTAAGGGGAAAGTGTATGAGACTGATCGGGTTCTTGGCTGAGGCTGCCATTTGCCTCGGCTCCAATTGCCGTCTCTTGAGGGGGGGGTTCTTGTCTGCTGAAGACGTGATAATAAAGTACTGAGTACCCCGTACCTACTTACTTTATGCAATTAGACAGATGGGTAAAGAGTAGCTTCTGGTGACGAACGCCAGGATTATATTGTTGTCCTCTTCAAATTCCGAACCTTTCATGGGTTGTTGGAAAGAACAGTTCAAGAATATCGCTGAGCTCCCTGTCTGGCCAGACATGTCAACGCACTTGCTGTCAATGCAAAACTTTGTCATGCACGAAAGATTGTATTATCTCGCACTTTGGCACCTGTCGTCAGGCTGCCGCACGAGGCTGCCTTTTGGTTCGTGGCGGGATAGGCGGAGGTCAATGCCTTACGACTGCACATGACTTTCCAGGTGTACCGATTGCATGCGGTGTGGTGTGGTGGTCAACATACGTACACATGACAGAGGCGCAATGTCGACGTTTGACATCAAGCATGAATCCGCCCAGCCCGACAAGGTGATGTTCCCAAGGCCGTTGTGCCGGACATCGGGTGATATGCCGCCATGACGAACTACTCTTTGATCCAGAGGCTTGTCTGCTTACAACTGGCGATTGAGACAAGAAAGAAGTGTTAAGCGAAGCATTGAATGCATTAGGCAAATGATACGGTAAAGGTCCAAGGAATCCTGCCAATGACTTTACCGACCTCGACCTGGGCACGTCATTGGCGTCGCTAAGGAGGCAGAATACATTCAAGGCGAAATCCTCCACAAAACGTAAAGGTGAGGTATACGTGGTGTGTGACTTTCCGTGATGGTCATTTTGGACCTCATCCTGTACGGACCCAAGAAGAAGACTTATGAAGACGACTGACGTGACAAGGTCGATGTAGAGCCGCGACTGCGCCACAGTAATACGCGTACGTAAAATACTCCAGTGATTACTTGTAAGTTTTGTTTTCTCTATGCCCCACTTCGGTGGCGGGAAACGGCGCACGCGCCCCGCGCAGTGACTGCGCCGCACAGGCTATCGCTAAGATATAGAGTACCTGCCTTACTTTACGGAGTACGGAGCGCTGCGTACTCTAGAGATATCAGGATATCAGTGCGAACCGGCTATGCAGCTGGTCAAGCCTGCTGAGTGATACAGGAGTAGTAATCGGCTCAGGCCATTCCTCTGGCCCTGTCTTTCTGGACTTTTCCATTTGGCTCTGAGCAGGTCTTTTCTCCAACCCCGATACATCGAGGCAGGCTAAAATGATTGACGATCGACATATGAAGCAGTGTTGGCATGGAGGTTGCAATTCGTCTGCCGGACTTATAGTTGTCGCCATGCAAGATTTTCGAGCGACAGAGCCAGTGACGTTCACTCTCATCCTGAGTGAAAATATGGTTATGCAGCTATTCACCCGAAGACAACCATTCAGCTCTGAACGGGGCAGAGGGGGCTTTTCAAAAGCGGCTAGCGCCAGGCACCTTAGCGCCAAGGTTCGGTCAACGAAGCCCCTGATCGGTCTCCAGCGTTACCGCCCTTTTTCTTTCTAATGATTGGACCTATGCCGGCTACCATGGTTCCCATGGTTCCCATGGTAGCAATGCGCTCGGTCTGGCAGCACCCTCACGACCTCGGCATTTGGAATCAGGCGTCGAGTACGGAGCACTCCGACCTTCGTCCTGCGTCCGAAATGTACCATGTTGCCGGGGAACCTGACCTTGCCAAATTGCCGTGATCGTGCTCGTATCCCACACCCGGACCAAGTCGTCATCTCGATCAACTTGAATAGCCACGAGCATCAGCCAAGCAAGCATCTCAACTTCCTTAAACATGTTTCAGCCTCACAACGCGCGTTGGGACGACGGTCAGGCACACACTTGCGCGACATCCCAGGCCGAAACATGACATGATCGGATGAAGTGAGCAGGATGGAAGTCGCGTCATTGCCTCCCTGTGAGTATTATGATTACTACTTTGCCCACCACCATGTTGGAAATAGGTTTTCAGACACGTAATGTCCTATTAGGCTCGGTATCAGGCATCGAATGCATTGCCACCTCCCCTTGCCCCCGTAGTGTCCAGAAGCGCAAAGCACCGCTGCCAGTAGAATCATCCAAGCAAATCATTGCGCAAGTGCTCCGTACGAATGCTTTATCTCCCTGTGTCTTTTCAAGTCGCTGAACGATGGCGCCTAGATTACCAGCTGCTACGTGTCTGTATCCAATCATTGCTCAGTCTGGTTGACATTTTCGTAGCCCAGATTGCCTAGAAATCGAGAAACGCCTCCCATTCAAGCCTTATTAACCCTTACAGGTTGCATTGCCTATAGCTATTGTGCAGACAAGGCGCAGATGGAGGTGCGCAAGCCGAAAGGAGGCAGACATGTGGCCGAGCGGGCATACAAAGCCCGTGTTTTTTTTTTTTCGCGGCGCTCCACTAGTACATATGCCATATTGTAAGTACCTAAAGTAAGTACCTTACTTTACGGAGTAGATTCCTGTCTGTACATAAAATACTTACCTGAGGTATTTGAGAAAGAACATACTCAACGTATAGTTGTATGTATCCATCCCCACCGAGTACTTGACTTTGCCTTTGTTATCGCGCCGACATGCCAGACAAGGTCCTAAGCATGCCACTGGCACGTAATTTGGCAGTGGGCCTGAGCAAGCAAAACGACCAGGCATGATTCCGCCTCTCCCCACTCCCCGCGGTACGGCCCCGTGAACCCATGGATATGCTAATTTCCCGGGAGAACTCCAAACGCCCCGCCCTTATTCCCCTTGCGCGGTCAGGGAGTACGCCTCTCCCTGTTAGGGTGACCAGAGCGATTCTGGCCGTTATGGCCGCTCCGTCCTCGCCTTTCTTTCTTTCTGCTTCTTCCCGTCGGTTGGTGATACCCTCTCTCAATCAACTCGGCTTGCGTCTTTCCAACTGAGAGTTTCGGCTCTCTACCACGCTCCTTAGCCCCGGCCATCGCTTTCAAACACTCGTTTATTCGCCCTTGATTTCAGACGGACTTTACGACTCAAACTTCTGTGGTAGTAAGTTGTTCCAGGGGCAGGTGGCCCAGGTAGTTGTGTCCGTAAAGGACGAGTTCAGCCCATGTTCTATAATCTGCAAAACGTCAGGCCGGCTGTGGCTCGATTCAAGCAAAGCTAGGCAATTATGCTGACTTGTCTGAAGCAACAGTACAATTTCTAGGAATTCGACTTGGAGGACCTCTGGCCAGTTTCAATGAAGAATATAGCCCAGCTTACGGCCGCGGCCACTCTGGTCATCGGGGTTGTCGCGAATGCTCACCAACACCTGCACCGTCATGCCAAGAAGGAAGCCGGGTCTAGGGCCGAAAGGCGCAGTCCTGAACCTGCCAGTCAATACGTAGCTGCGGCCGTGGAAACCGTCTATCAACTTTCTAATGGTGAAACCATCAATCCTGCAAAAGCCCGCGAGGGGTTGGAGGCTGGTAAATATGTAATGATCTCGGAGAGCACTCCTGTTTCCGCGTCGCCGCCGCCGCCTCCCCCTCCTCCTCCTCCCCCTCCACCTCCTCCACCTCCATCTCCGACCCCCCCGAAACCAGCGGTCAGCAAGGACAAGACTCTCGGCGCTCAGTTCGTTGAGAAACCAGCCGTGACCCAGGCTACATCATCCGTCAATAAAC
>JARJRV010000455.1:0-27563 GCA_030783925.1 Aschersonia sp. MBC 735 | reverse complement strand
AACCTCGAGCGGAAAATATATCCCATCATATCACCACCGCTCCTCGTCTTCTCTCATAGCTGACATACCCATTCTTTTCCATCTCGTCGTCTCTTTTCTGCCCCCCCTCTTCCCCTCTCATCATCCACGTCGAAACTCCACCAGTCAATTTTCCTCGGGTTTGGTTTTTTCCTCAACTTCCCCTTGGCCCTTCAGTCATCCTTCACGTCGACAGACCAATCAATACCTGTTTTGACGGCGGGGTCATGCACTCCATGATGGAATTTCTGGTTCAAACATGTTCTCCGCACGGCGCAACTGATCAATCATATCTCGATTCTCGCGCCTATTGAACAAAAACGCCGTCGAGCATGCCGTTCGAGCCAGATGACCTCCCGTCATCCACACCATCCCTTCTCAACGACACCACATCCCAGCAGCATGAGACATGGATACCCATCGTCAGCCATGGCTGCACCTTCAATCCAGACATCTTCAGCAGCACCATGATGAATCTGATCCGCAACCCAAATCTCAATTCATCCTGGTTATTCCGCGCAGATATCCTCTTCGACGATGCTCACAACCACCACCACCACCATGACCATGTCGTCGAGCCCCTTTCTCGACACATACACGGCATGACCACACAGCGCACCTTGGTTCGCAAGCTCATCCCCCGCAGCGACAAGAGAGACAGCCCACTCAATCAGACGTGCTCGTTCCATTCGGCCCAGGAGTCGGACGGGCCTTCGTCTTCTTCGGCGGCAACAACAACAACATGCGTCCTCTACCTGCCCCATGGTCGCCTCCACGAGCTCCCTTTCTACCATCCCAAGGTTCTGGGAATCGCCCATCTTCATCGCTGGCACGCCCCTTCCAGCACCGGCACCATCTCCGTGCACTTCCTCGTCTCCGGCCTCGAGCAAGCCCGGGATCCCAAGCTCCGTCGCGTGGCCTTCCACCTTCTCGAGGTGCTTCATAAGCACGGCGAGGGCTCAAGCCGCGGATACACCAAGCGCGTGCACCACGACATGGTCATCCCCCAAGCGCGCTTCCAGGATCGCTACAGCACGCTCAAGGCCAAGCACGCGCGCCATCTCGTCCGCACATGGGCAGAGTCCACAGACCCGACCAAACACGTCTTTGAGGATCTCGGCATCGCCGCCTTCCTCATCGAACTCTGGTCCGACATGTACCCCCCCGCCGGTCCCTCTCCCACCTTCGTAGACATCGGCTGCGGCAACGGCCTCCTCGTCCACATCCTCACGCAAGAGGGCCACCGCGGATGGGGCTTCGACGCCCGCGCCCGCAAGTCCTGGGCCTCGTACGCGACATCCTCTCCCTCTGCCACGCTCGAGGAGAAACTTCTCCTCCCCGCCATCGCCTCGACTCAACTCCCCGACGCCAACACGCACGACGGCCTCTTCCCCCCCGGCACATTCATCATCTCCAACCACGCCGACGAGCTCACCCCCTGGACGCCCATCCTCGCCGCCCTCTCCCAATGCTCATTCATCATGATCCCCTGCTGCAGCCACGACCTCACCGGCGCCAAGTTCCGCGCCCCCCCGCCGCGAGACAGATCCAAGCCCGCGTCCACCTACGCCTCCCTCGTGGACTGGCTCATCCGCATAGCCCACGACTGCGGATGGGCCACCGAGACGGAAATGCTGCGCATCCCCAGCACGCGCAATACGTGCATCCTCGGAAGGCGGAGACGACCTGACGCGCCCTCCACAGCCGCGGATCTGAGCGCCGTCATTGGCAAGTATGGCGGCGCCGAGGGGTTCTGCGAGAACGTCGCTAAACTGATGCGCATGGGCCCGAGGACACACTGAGCGAAATCTGGCAGCGTTGCTTGGGGATGGTTCGAGGTTCCGTCAGCCTGTTTTTTGAACCCCTTGGTAGGTCTGTATCGGCCAGGGCGTTGACGAGTTGAACATGTCAGAAAAGGCGGTCCATCACGTCCATGTACCGTGGCGGCGGCGCGGAGGGATATGCGAAAATGTCGTCAAAGTTGCGCGTAGCATAGGCCCGAGAACGCATTAAGCGAGGGAACGACTCGAGGTTTCGTTACCATCTTGGTAGTTCTATATGGGCCTGAGCGTCGATGCATTGTTTTCCATGTCAGGAAAGGCGATCCATCACTATCCATGTATCAACCATGTTCATGCCTGGACAATGACGTTTCGACCCAACGTCACACCCCATATCATGTCATCGGCAGGTCCGTATCATTGCTTCATTATGCATTGACAGGCCATGCAGCCTGGTGCTCATCCAAGTATATACTCGACATACGGTGATCGCTATACAACGGCTTTGTGCCTTCCACTCTTCCAGCCAACGTGTCCGATAAGCAGTCATTGCATGCTCTCGAAATAGCATTACTCGTTCATCAGTGACCAAAGCCTCGTCCTGCCAAGTTGTGTCGGGTCGACACACAGTAGTTGCATGCTCTTGAGAAAACATTATCCATTCATCAGTGACCAGAAGCCACTTTCCTGCCAAGTTAGTGTCCGACAATACATTGACATGGGGCACAGAGCTCTTCAGTGCCTTTCTGCCGTGTGCTTTCGTTGTTGTGTTTTAAGAATAGCAAGGAAAGCAGGGGATCCCAAAGTCTTGCCATCAAGTCACAACCGCCTCGCCCAGTAAATGTGTGTGAGCAGCCGCAAGACGTGCTGTCCAGACGCCGCCCATCATTACTCCTCGTCGCCCTCTTGAATCGGTGCTGGGGTGCGGCGCTCCGTGCGTCTCTTGGGCCGCCGATGTCTCGCACTGCTGATGTTGCTGGCCGAATCGTCAGGCATGATGTCCATTTCATCCAGTCCCCATTCGTCGTCGCTGCCGCCCTCGCCGTCGCTGCCCGCTGTCCAGGCGGGCCGCGCGTGTCCGGTAGGTGGCGCATTGCCTGGCCCCCCGGTGGAGAGAACATCAACCTGACGACGGCTTCGCAGATTCTGCATCAGACCAGCGCCTCGTTGTCGCAGGGCCGTGCGGACCAGCTCGGCCTGGAAATGGAGCTGCTCAAAGGCGTCC
This sequence comes from Aschersonia sp. MBC 735, assembly GCA_030783925.1. Classification (NCBI taxonomy): domain Eukaryota; kingdom Fungi; phylum Ascomycota; class Sordariomycetes; order Hypocreales; family Clavicipitaceae; genus Aschersonia; species Aschersonia sp. MBC 735. The sequence goes on along the minus strand of JARJRV010000455.1, from coordinate 24,539 downwards.
TCCAAACTCTCCATACCTTTGTAAATTCCGACTTCTATCTCGGCAATCGCTGCCATTTCGGTCTCCTCGTCGTAGGATACGGGTTGTCTGCAGCCGCCTTGAGTGCCGGAAGACGCAAGGCTGATGAACGACGCCGGTGTCGTGCCTCGAGAATACGGAGAGAATGGGGTGGTGTTCCTCGAACTCATCCTCGACGTTCCTGGTAGGGGGCTCGCGGATGATCTGCGACCTAAAGGTGTTTCGCTGCGAGACTCGAAACCTGATGTTGTGTCATCTGCGTCTGCTCCGGACCACAGAAATCCATCGAACCGCCCGGATGTCAAGATCTCCCACTCGGAGTTATTGATGTTCGAGATCGTCACGAGCAGATGATGCATATGAGGATTCTTCACGAGATAGCTTACGCACTCGGGGTCCCGTGGGACTTGTTGTAATCTGTACAGACGTTGCAGAGCCAGCCCTGATTTGATGACGAAATCGGTTCGCGGCCGGGGAATGGGGGTCGGAGCGCGCGCTGCCGCTTTGAGGTCTTTGGTGCCAGCCAAGAGTGCGTTGAAAAACGGGCGGTCTTCCGCGTCCAGATTGGTGAGGATGGCGAAACTGAGAGTCTCGTCGTCGACTTCCTGCGGTGGCGGCGCTGGCGTCTCACCAGTGTTGTTCAGCCACTTGTCGACAGCCGAGCGCACCTTCTTTGACTGCCGTAGGTAGTGCTCTCTGAACTCCTCGGCGATGTCTGGATCCATTTTGACGGGAGACGAGGGCCGTGGAGGGACCTCGGCAGAGACCTCGGCAGCCTTTGTTCCAATCTGTGCCAAGTCGAACGGCGGCCAGGGAGGCAGATCAATACGCCCACTCACACGCTCCAGAACATCTCCCCACGTCAAGCCTTGATGAACTTCATGAGACTCATCACACATCACACAGCTGCAGCCGTGCGTTGGCAGATCTCGTAAAAACACATTCTGCAGTCTGTCCAACAACCGACGAGCCACTGATTGATGACCCGTTGCCACCGCAATAGATCCTTGCTTGGCCAAGACACTCGAATATTGGTCCAGAAGATGAAAAAAGGGTGTGAAAACGGCGTCGGCGCCATTCAAATCGGGATCAAGACGTCGGGATCCCGGATTTGGGGCCGGCAGGGCTGACAGAAATTGTCTCGGTACCGGATGCGGTAGGCCACCGTTTTGTAAGAGGTAGTCGACTCGGGGCACTTCATGTATGTCTGCAACGGGAGGGGGGGGTGGCGGAGGTGGAAAGGACGATGGTGGTGATCCACCTGCAAAGGGAGTGGCTGAGGCAGCCGCTTTTGATGAGGAGAAGGGTTCATGGCTGACATTCTCAGGCGCGACTTTGTCTCTATTGGCTTTGCAAAACGGAGGCGGGAATCTGCCAGTCTGGGTGGGCGTCCGGGGCGAAGAATCCCGAGCACTAGACGGTGACGATTCGCCTTGCTGCGCATCTGGTCTCTTGAAACTACTCCGAGTCGAGCTGGATCGCTGCAACGAGTGGCGAGACGAGCTCGACCGGACTGAAGTGGAGGAGCGGAGTTTCTCGTGCGACTTGTGCTCGCGAGCTTTCACGTAAGTAGCCTGGCTTGATGACGTAGATCGTCGACTGAGCTTGGAACGGTCCTCGTGACGAGATGCAGGTCTCGAACTGCCAGAGAGATTCGACTTTGACCGGTCATTGCTAGACTCCTTCGCCTGTCCAGACGCCCTCTTCTTGTCGGCCGACACATCAGTACCCGGGGGTGTTGGCGGTCTGGCTCCATTTTTAGCGTCACTTGACGATGGTTGTGGGATTCCTGCCGATCTTGACCTCTGATCATCGTCGTCAGCGTCAGTTGGCTCTGGTGTCAGTGAGATTGATCCTTTTCTGGAATCCAAGTTTTCGCGGCTGATGACTGCCTCTTTGCTGTGAGCTTTACTGAACCCTGGATATGGGAAAGAAATGCGCTGCGTGTCGAGCAGAACTCGCGCAAAGCTGCTCGCGAGGTCGCTGTGTGAGCCCCTTGTATCGTGAGCCTTGGCCTCGTCCTTGTCGCGCTCACGCTTATGCTCGCGCTCTCGGTCTTTGTCTTTCCTGTGGGGCTTCTTGCTGGAGACCTCACTGCCCTCGACGCCAACCTTGCTGCGCGAAGATGATGTTTTGGAGGAGGATTTGTGACGATGTTCGCGATCCTTGTCTCGATCTGATTTGCGGCCCGACTTTGAGCGTTTCTGCTTATCGTGAGGGCCATTGGATGCGCCAGAATTGGCGTCATGGTCCGAAAGAGTCATGGTGGACCATAAGGGCCCAATGGCCCAGCGGGCTGCCAGGCCTCCCGAGTTCAGCGATTGGAATGACGTGGCGCAGCTGCAAATTTGTTGGGCCTGATCGATTTCGGATTTTGCAAACTGAGAGCCGGATTGACACGATGTTCCCAATGGTGCTTTGTATTTCAAGTAAGGCCTCTTGTCCCCTTGGTTGGGCTTCAGGCACCGATGACCTCACTCTGGCAAGCGACTATCGTTGGTCATGCAGAGCGTCATACGAGCTTGCGCTTGCGGCGAGTTGACGGGGGTGAGAGGGCCAGATGCTTGGGAAAAGTGCAGGAAAAAAAAAAAGAAAAAAAAAAGGTTGAGCTATTCAAAGGGAAATGGGGAAACACGTTGACTGACAAGCGCTGTTGCCCGGGCTAGAAATGCTGCCAACACAAGAGACGGATGACCAACTGAAGCTCGGATGTGGAAGATGGTTTTTATTATCATGCGAGGCCGCCATGCGAACGTCAGGACAGCCGTCGTGCACCTGGCGCCAGGAGCTGACCAGTCAAATCACCGCAGGACTCCGCAGCAACACGCGCGGCTGCGGCTCCAGTCTTGTGCGTTGACGTACGTGGCCGAGAGATCGAGTCCTGCGAATGCGAAGCGAACCAGTGAGGTTCTGTCGCGAGCAAAGCTGGGAAACGAGCCCCTCTCCGTGACGTTCAGCTTGCACGACGCTCATCAGAATCCGTACCCGCTATGATGGCCTCGCAGCGAGCTTGTTCGGTGCGCAGATCAACGTTCATGCTCATGCTGGATGAACAAATGAACGGCGGCTAGAAGACGCTAATGGCCTTGTTAGTGTTGAACTTGCCTGGCAAGTCCGCTGCGGGGTTCTCAGGCTCGCTCTGTGGTACTGATTGGCTAGCGGTCTTACGGCCCGACCAACCGACGTGTTCGAAGGCCTCTTTTCTTTAGATAAAGTACCCTGGTGCCGCTTCGAACCCGGACTGGCGTTGCCCTCGACACATGGCTGACAATCACCAAATGCGCCTGTACTCAGGTACCATCCAGTCCATGAGGGCGACAATGGCCGGGCACGCTGCAAGTCAATTTGCTGGATTACGAGTTGTAGTGAGAGTCTGATGACAAGAATTTGTTCCCGGTTGATGCTCATGAAAGCTCAGCTGCAGTTTTGACACTGATCGCGTCGCTGTCGTTCTGCGAGTGATGTCTCCTCGTTTGCCCCAATGCAATACATGGTACCACCAGACAACGATCGGCGAGGAAAACGAACAGTCGGACTTGGATCGATCCAGAAGACATTGCTCCCATGCACTAATCCTATCTCTTCTTGGTCTTGAACGTCAAGTCGACATTGAACACAGAATTCTCCTCAATTCGTTACAATATGAACTCCAATTGTGCGCCCAGTCGTCACCGACGTCTTCCCCTTCTGCACATACGTGTGCATAGACTCCAAATCATGCAAACGCAGAGTGCCTAGTAAAACGAGGTGCGTTGCTTCGCAATCTGATATCTTGATCGATTTTTTTGAGGGGTTTTTTTTTTGTTTCTCTTTTTTTTTCGGGATATTCCGAGGTGGCGACATTTAAATCAGTTCATAGCGCTTCCGGCTGCATCGCGTCACGAATGGTCTTGGCGGTACCGGCCAAATCTGTCATCTTGGCCTTTGGGTTCTTGCCGTGGTAGTCGGCAATAGCGGCCTTGATGGCGTCTTCGGCAAGCATAGAGCAGTGAACTATGACATCTGTCAGTGTGATCGATAGGCGCGAGGGGCACAGAATCCATACGTTTGACCGGAGGAAGACAAAGTTCCTTGGAGATGTCGACGTTGCGAATCTTGGAGGCATCATCCACTGCTCTCCGTTAGTGGCTTTTTCCAACATCACGAGTCGATGGGCTGAAAACACTCACATCGCATGCCCTTGACCAGCTCCGTCAGATAGCTCGAGCTGGCGATGGCGGAGCCGCATCCAAACGTCTTGAACTTGGCATCGGTAATGGTTCCTGTCGCTTCGTCCACACGGATCTGCAGCTTCATGACGTCTCCGCATGCGGGCGCCCCGACAAGCCCGGTGCCAACATCGGGATCCTTCTTGTCCATGGAGCCGGGGTTTCGCGGTCGACTGTAGTGGTCCAACAGTAAAGGAATGTCAGCGCGAGCCCAAGTGTCATGGCGGGTGCGGGGGGGATGGCAAACACAGGTTTTGTGCGCAGGTCAGTGACTTGGTACGGAACGAGGCTCAAACTTATCTTTCTCGTGGTAGAGCCTCCGGCTGGCGAGCTGGGCCGCCATGATCTGAGGTCTTGCACATTGCGAGGCCGCAATCTGAGGTGTTGCATTGCTCATGGCAATTGAGGACAAGCCTCGGAGGACTCGGGAGGGTTGTCGTAATCGAAACATTGCCACCAGCGATGTATGGGGGATTGCACGGAGGCTCGTGTCGAATCTCTTGAGGAATTGCAGCGAAGATGCTCGAGGCGAAGTAGGCGCGGCTGTTTCTCTTTGTTGAGGTTTGATGGTAGATGTCAGAAAAACTAAGGGGCAGGTGCAAGTCGGTGGCGATGTCGGTAGGACGAGGGCGTGGTTGGCGTCAGATTGATAAAGCAACTGGCAAATGCGGGCACCAGTCGCACGCTGCTGACGCTAAGGGGAGAGCGTCCTGGCGATCGGGAAAATCCAAAAGCCGCGCCGAGTCGGCGCGTCATGGAGTAATGCGACACGGAAATTGCTACGCCACTAACAGTGGGGCTTTGGTCGGAAGTACGAAGCATTTGTCCGAAATGCTTACTCTCACGCTCACAACGTAGCTCTTGCCTGCATAAAACCTCATGTACCGGGTATGGAGTATTGAGTGAATAGTTCTACTGAATCCTACCCGATGATGAAGTGATTTGGTACTTGTAGGCGTCTTCCAGAGGGCCTGACACAGTGATTCTGCTGCATCGTCTCGTCCTCATCTGTCCCACCATCACCACCACGGGAGGCTGCTCGCGGGCCAAGCGAGCTGGAAAAATCCCTCGTCAAGACCAGCCTCAACATCATCCGCCGCCATCTCCATCTCATACCCTATATCCGGCTGCGCCTCCTCATACAACCAGTTCTTTTCCCCAGCCATGGCACTGTTATTCTCAGCCAACTCCCGCGGCACGATCCTCTTCCTCAAGCCCGGATTACCCGTGCACGCCGCCTCCACGCGCAGCTGGATATCACAGCTCCTATCCAACAAACCCAACAGGAACGACGCCTCGTCCACCGTATGCCCAACCGTGATCAACCCGTGATTGAGCAAGATAGCCGCCCGACCCTTTGCGCCCAATGCGCGCGCAATCTGCTGCCCCTCCTGTTCGGCAGTCACGATGCCCCCGTACTCATCATCCACGGCCAAAGCGTCGTGGAAAGTGCACACGTCCTGATGGATCATGTCGAGAGGTTTCCCGAAGGCGGCCCACGCCCGACCAGCGATAGTATGCGCGTGACATACGGCGTGTACGTCGGGCCGGGCCTTGTGGATTTCAGAATGGATGTAATACCCCGACACGTTGTATGGGCGCGTCTGCGGCGTGATGAGCATGCGGCCAATGTAGGGGGGGGGGATATCGGACGTACTCGATTCCCCGCGGCGATGACTCCGTCGCTGATGCGCATACAAATCATGTCTCGCGCGTGTAGCAGGCCGAAATGCCTCCCAATGGGGTTCATCCACATGAGGCTCTGATGCTTGGGATCCCGAACACTAATGTGCCCGGATAAGCCTTCGGTGAAGCCCACTCGTGCCCAGTTGCGAAACACGGCCGCCATATGGACGAGGATGTGTTTGCGATGCTCATCGTGAGATTCAAAGACGGGGATCCCTGTGCGGTCCGGTGAGCGCAGGACAGTGAAGATGTTGGGAAGCCGAGCGTACCTGAGAGTTGATTGCGCCCTCGGCTGAGGTTGTCAATTTGGAATTGCGTCTTGTCATTGCCTGCTGCAGTCTTGAGCTGGGTTATGTCCGATTTGGGACGCGTGATGGTCTCGAAAGCAGCTGGAGGGACCATCTTGGACCAAAGGTGTTATCTCTCCAACGACGATGAATACTGTCGTGTCGCTCTGCGAACCGTCTGAATATCAATCGACGCTCGCGCAACCGCCAGCCGGGTTTTGGTGGCAAGCGAAGTGAGGGGGGCGTGCGCCTGGTCTCGGTCTTTTAATCGGATTCGGATAGATTGCGGGAGGGCGCCACCGGGGTGTTCAGAGAGCGGGTATTCGGAGAGGGAGGTGTTCAGAGAGGGAGGTGTTCAGAGAGGGAGGTGTTCAGAGAGGGAGGTGATCAGAGAGCGAGGTGTTCAGAGAGCGAGTTGTTCAGAGAGCGAGGTCACCAATTCGGAGTAGAGAAAGACTTTCCCATGAGAGAACCTGGAATAACGTCGTCACAACATCATCTTCACAGCACCGCTGCATGTCGCAGCTCTTATCGTTGCTTAGAGCGCGTTTGATTGCCTACATCGGCACCCGATCGGCATGCCAGGGGCTTCTTGAAGCCCACCATGTAGACAACAGGATATCAAGTGTGCACCGCACAAACTTGCAGCACCGCGCTTTTTCCAGCATTGCCCAGCATATTCGTGCTTTCCCGCGAGCTCCCATCATGGGCGGGCCGTGTGCGCTGTACGACGCATACACAGTCGGTCCGTGATGAAGCCGCGAGAAGGCTTGACTCGCCTTTCTCCCCTCCAGGTTCGCATCCTCCTCCTATCGACAATATATATATTAAGGTGAAGAAAAGTTGGAAAGAAATCCAAGAAAATGTGTACGATGAAAGTTAAAAAAGCCCAGTCACGGAAAGGTGAACCCAGAAGGGAAAAGAAAATATGGAGCGACGCCTTGCATTTTATTGCCATGCAACTGTAGCCTCGACAGAAGCTGGAGAAAAACCAATTGTCGGAACGCTTTGAAGGCGACGTACTGAGCATAGACAATTGGCAGTCGCTCGAAGCGCAGAAGGGTCACGCGTGATGAGTTGCGTTGCTTTGGTTGAGGCACAAGTATCTCAGAGGATCTGCGGCACGTTCATGGCATCACGGCTGCAAGTCTCGCTGCTAGCTGGCCAACAAGTTCAGGACACGGCCGTTGCTACCCGCGCAGCCTGATCGTGATCAATTCCAGCCAAGAGAGTTTTCTGTGGCTACGGGAGCAGAAATGTTGGCAGTGCGAGCAGATTGACCACCGCTGGCGTGAGAGTCGCGTCCACCTGTACCGTCATATGACGAGAAATCCCGGGCGCTCATGAGACCGCCGTTCATGAGAGCCGGACTCCCGTTGCCGTGATACTGCATATCCGATGATGCCTGGCTGCTGCTGACGGAATTGGCACGACGATGAGCCTGTCGCTTGCGCTTGAAACGACGAGCGACTATGAACATAGCAGCACCATACATCACGGAAAGCCCGACGGCGCCGACGGCGATGCCAGCCATGGCAGCCTTTTGCCCGGATGACTGATGGTTGTTCGTAGAACCAAAAGCGTCATTGCCGCCGGAGCCGGGTCCAGAACCAGGGCCCGAGCCGCCGCTGCCCGTGGTATCTCCGCCGTTGGGACCTGAGGAAATCATGGTGCCGTTAAGTAGTATCTCAGGGTCGATGTACGAGGTGAAGTTACGAATGACAGGATCAGGATTGGTATAGAGGCGAGACTTTGGAATGAGCAAATCCGCCTGGAGCTGTGACAATCTGTCTCTGGGATAGTTGAACCGAGCAATCGTTGTGACATATCCCGAAGTGGACTGAGTCTCGTAGGGCACGAGCTGGTCGATTTGCGTTTGGTTGACGGTCAGGCCTGGGGAGCCGTCGATGGATGATGCGTACGATAAGGCGCGGGGAAGGAAGTTCAGAATCTGTGCAGCCGCAGTGGGGTTGTTGTAGACAAATATGTAGTTGAGCTCCCGCCTGAAGCCTATTTGACAAGGGACAGAGTCCTCCAAAACAGGATGTTTGGCTCCCTCGGGCGATAGAGCCTTTGGAATGGTCGTGGGTAGACCCTGCGATGCCGTGCCAGTAGACGTGGCACTTGGTTGAGTGAAGGTAACGCTGGTGACATCGATCAGAATCGTTGTAGGCAGCCAGTTATCTGAATTCTTGTCTGTGTTGGTAACCGTAGCAGTCGGCCGAATAGTAGTGTCTGGGATCTGGGTAATGCTGCTCCGAAGGGTTGTCGTTGAGGTGGACACCTCCGTCTGCCTGATTGGCGTGGCTTCCGTCGAAGAGACCAGAATGGTCGAGTTCTCAACAGGGACGGAAGTCGAGGGCGTACTCGTCAAAGCCGTCGGCAGTGAGCTGGCTGTGTCGTTTGTGACGGTGATAGCTGTTGCAGTACTGGTAGCAGTCAAATTCACCGATCCTGTGGGTGTCACCACGCTTGTCACGCTCTCGACAGTTGTTGAAGACACGTCAGTGCTTGTGGTATTGACTGCCGTCGCTGTTGCCGTAACGCCCGTCGACAGAGAACTCGTGATCGATGTGGCAGTCAATGTGGCAGTCGATGTGGCGGTCGTGTTCACTATGGGAACATCCGTGGAGATGATGGGAATACTCATGGAGATAATTGGTTCGATGGTCTTCGTCGTAAGATCAGGGACAATCGAGGTCGTCTTGGAGGTCAGTTCAACACCCGTCGTGTTTGTTGACGAACTCTTCGACAAGGGTGGCAGGATGGACGTCAGGATACCAGTCGTGTCAGTGGGAGTCGGGCTTTCGGTCTTCACCGGTTCGACAACCGTAGTATTTTGGGTGACAGACTGCGGTGGCGGAGTGACCTTCGAGAGAGCACTGGAGAGCAGACTTGTAAGCATTGTATTGATGGGATCAAGAGGTCCCCCAGTCGTCACGATGGAAGAGTCGCTCGATTGAATTGGAAGCTGCGTCGTCGGACTGGGGCTGAACACAAGTCCGGAAGTCAGGACGGAAGAGATGACCGATTGAGTCGGCAGCGGCGTGTGGCTGAGGCTCGATTCGATGGAAGTCAAGATGACGGAGTCGGTCGATTGGGTCGAAAGCTGTGTCTTGCTGTGGCTCAGGGTATCGTCAGAAGTAACATTGGGTGGCTCACCCAAGCGAGTCGAAAGCTGCGTTCCGATGGAGGTCAGATCGGTTCCTGATGTGATGACGGGAGGCCCGCTCGACCCAGTTGAAAGTGTTGTGCTGACAATGCTTGAGAGAGTCCCAGTCACAGTTGGCAACGTTTCAGACGCTGTATCATTGACGGACGGCATGGTTTCAACGACGGACGTTGTTGACTGAACTTTGGGCAGCGTCGTTGATACAGCGAGCTCAGTGCCAGTGGACGAACTCGTCGTCAATGTCTTCGATAGGACTGGATTGCCCGAGGAAACAATGCCTGTAGGGCCAATAATTATCGCTGAGTCGGTAGATGCCGTCGGCTCCGTCTCCGTCTTTTTCTCCGTGGCTGACGGCGGAATTTTGGGTGTCAAGTCTGACGATCTTTCCGTTCCTGCCGTTGGCTTACTGACGCTGGACGTGTCTGCCGAGCTCAAGATCTCCGATATAAGATTGCTCAGCAAGTCACGTTTCGAAGACGACGACATCTCCGTTGCAGTGATTTGAGGAGGCGGGGGAGGGCCGGGCTTAGTGACGGTCGTATTGGAATACTCTCTCTTGATCTCTCGTGGAAAATATATGCGAGGGCGTTGTTCGGGCTGCTCCGTGATGGTCGAGGACACCATGGTCAAGGCCGAAGCCACCAACAAGGTCTTCTTCAACATGTTTGCGAATTTCGTCGAAATGGCCGCGCAGCAAGCTGGACGTTGATGACGGGAGTTTACTTGCAAAGTGAATTACCCTCTGGGCTGGTGTCAGCAGGTCATGGTAACTCTGATGAAGACGCTGTGACAGCGAAGTGACTGACCGTCGGATCTTTTTGTAAAGAATGTACTTGACGCAGATGCTAACGAAAGTATGCTGCTAGGAGTCAGTCGAGAAGTTCCGTCGCTGGGAAAAACGCAGACTTACATGTGGTGCTGGAGCAAAATGCATAAGAATAATTGGAGCAAATGCGTAGGTAACGAAGAATATTGCAAATCCAATAAAAATGAGCGACTAGACGGTTTGTCCAAACATTCGGAGGCGTCCGCAATGAAAAAGTACGTCCGGAACGGCGTTCGGCGTGAGGTCAACGGCGGGAGCTATGGCGAAGATGGCCAGCACTCCTCAGCTGCGTTGCTATCCCCAAGCCGCCCGGTACGCCGGAAAGAATAGCCAAGAAGGTTGAGGGTTTAAGGATCGAACGCGCGGGGATTGCGCCGAGTTGTCGAAAATTCGCAAGGGGACAACATCGCCGGGGAAGACAGACGGACAAGAGAACGACAGAATAAGGGCAGCCTCAGAGTGGATAAGGGGAGATATATTATTTGGGTGGGCATGGTTCGGGAAGGATGGAGACCCAAACGCAATTCCCGGGGCGAGATGGGAAGGGGTGTGGGGGGGCGTGGATGGTGGGAAACAAAGATAGTAAAGCAAGGAAAGCGGCAGTGCCTGCGATGCTATTTCGCACTATAATTTCACTCGCGGGAGCAAGTCCCCTGCAGTCCAGACTGCTGACCACCCTGCGAAGACCAGCGTACATGCAGGTGCGACCTTGCAGCACCCTGGGCAACCTCGTGTAGAGGCGGCCCTGCGCTAGGACAAAGAGCACAGGCGCCCTGGAAAGGAAAACAAGCCCAGGGCGAGCGAAGAGGAAGTGGCTCCTGGTGCCTGAGCCCCAGTGGGCCGAGCAGTCGCGCGCGCGCAGACCGCGCAGCTGAGTGGCAAGCAATAAGCCAAACGTAGGAACGGTTGTGGGTCCCTCCCGGCGTGGGGGTGTGGATTGGAGCGGGCTATAGACAGGGGTAGTCGTGCTTGGCCCTTCAATCATCGTCGCCGCTCATGCACAGCAGCCCCCATGGAGTCCAGTTGTTTTCGTGCCGTACGGGAGACTCCCCTGGGTCAATTCAGGCAGTCAGTGAACCGTCGATGAGCGATACTCGGGGCTCCGCCCCAAGGGCAACAAGTGACTTCGTTTCGTTCCAGAGTCTATTTGTCGGCGCAACGGTCGCACAAAGATTTGTCCCATCCTGTTGTGAATAGATTCGGCACCTCGGGCCTCATTCCACCGCGCGTCAAAGCTTGGACGCATTGCTGGGTACCTATGTAGCCACCTCGTACGTAACACCATGAAAGGTTTTGTCAGTGCGCCCACAATCGGCTCAGGCCCTGCTCTCTCTCATTGTTGGTCATAAGCAAGGACGAATCGGGCGGACGATGCGGTGTTATCACTGTCGTCCGCAGCGGTCTGAGCACGACAACAGAAATGAGGATGCCTCCTTGTTTGGTAGCAGTGAAGGCATCCTGACGAAAGAAACAATTTTCAATCGAGTGCAGGCCCGCACGTTGTTGAGTGCAGCCTCTCTCCTCCCCAAGACGGCGCTGCAATGCACCTGAGGAGGAAAAGGCGGCAAGCAGCATCAACTGGGTGTCCATCGAGTGTGGAACAAGGCAGGCATCCCACCTTACTACCTGGTATCGTTGCACCAATAATTCACATCCAAGGATCCAGGTCAGTAAAGTACCTTGTGGATAACGTGGAGGGCGAGGATGCCGAGAAAGACGAAAAAGAAGAGCAATGCTCGTGAGGTGCTAAAAACGGCGGATTACTCTACGGAGTACTCCGTACAGCGCGCGTGATTAGTGCATGGTGCTAAGTACCAGGAGGACAGGGGTACGCCTTCAGCTTATTTTGGACCATTTGAATCTTGCGTCGGCTACTGCACAATTTCTCTGCGCTGATATGCAGAATGCACGCGTAAAAGGAGGGAAGGCATGGAAGGATGGCAAGGCAAGTAGCAGGTGGTAAGTTTTCAGCCTTGGCTCCTTCCTCGCGGATCCCTTTCGGGCTGCTTCTCTCCTCAAGCGGCGAATGGCCACGACGAGAATCCCCCTGATGGCTCTGCCATCATCGCAAAGCAAACGAACGCGCGTGTGAACTCAAGTTACGCGTCAAGCGCTGGAGTGTTCCCGGTAACGTCCCTCGCGAAACTTCAATCCATGATGATGATGATGACGAGTGCAGAGTTCACAGTCGGCATGCACGGAGCAATTCGAACAGATGGGGAGCGGGTTGCCTCCGCCTTGTCCATGTCGCAGGCTTCTGTCTCAATCTGAGCATCATTCGGGTGTCCGGGCTTTGCGATCGTTCATCGATGATGAGATTGGCGTCAGCAATCCACCTCCCCATCGTGCTTCTGGTCATAAGGCAGAGAGGTGTTTCTCACCACGGAATCTCTTGGTTCCCACTTTGTGGCACCCTCGGACCCCTGCCCTTGCGCCATGGTGCGACAATCGGTCGCCACATAACAGTCCTAGGTGACATTAGGACGGGGTCGACTTCTTGGGGCCAGGGAAACCTATCGCAGACGCAGGTACCTCGGGAGCCATCAATGATTTCTTTGCTGCTCGACCAAGTTCGTGTGGCGGCCTGATCGTTCCTGAAGCTAGGCGGACCTGGGCGCCACATGGCTTTGTTGAACAGTATGTAATGGGCACTACGCCTGATGGCCAGCCATTTCTACTCCATACATGTACGTGTGGCCGCCTCCACAACACTATACCGAGACGATGCGTTCTGGCCGAAAAGCGTGGGTTCTTCAGATGGCTCACGAGAAAGTAGCCGACGATCGACGGCCAAGGTTGGCCAGCATGGCCAGGGTGCTTCGTAGCCAATAATGTCGCAGCCACCACAGAACCATGCTTTCTCCATCCCGACTCACAGTTCATCCATCCGAGGCTTTCTGTCGCGATCACTATCGACCCACATGTATAAATATGGTAGTAGCATTGCGCCGTACTCGGATTCAATAGCCCTTCTTGGGCGAGATCAATCAGTCATTGCATGCCTGTATTCATTTTTGACAGGGCGTGTAGTACCAGGTAGTCAACTACACGGTATCATTTCACGGCACACAGTGTGAATCGGAGTTGGATGGAGATATAATCCATGTGCTATCATGAAACAACTGAAGGGCTTGGATTCGTCTGCGTGGCCTTCCGTCTGCGGACGGAATGGTGATTCTTCTGGCAACCGATCCGTTTGTTAGATTGATTGACTCAAGAATTGCCTTCATCCGAGATTCAAATGGCTCATTTCTTCCGACGAGATGGAAGTTGGGAAGCCGTACCCGTGCATTGACTACCTGCAGGGTTGAGAACAAGACACAGCAAGATGCGCATACACATGGAAGTATTGTATGTATGTACTCCGGACATATGTAAGTATTGTGGCTCTCGACTTGGCTCGACCGCTTGGAAACATCAGACTATGGCGGCACGAACGTGATCTCGGCATACACAGCGCCGATAGCTTGGCAGAAGGCGTCCTGCTATGCACGACACGGTTGATTGCGGGATTTCTGCAGAAGAACACAAACAGTGGGAAAAGGGGTGTGACTACCAACTCGTGGAAGATGGGTTCGCCAGCTTAAATCGAAGGGCATGCAAAGGTCGTGGTTCTCAAATGACAGCGTCACGTCGGCGATGATCAGCACGAAGTTGGTGGCTCGATTTCGGTAACAGGCCGGCCGCAATGTGTAAATTGCTCTTTTGCCCTCGTTCTGGAAGCTTGGGCTTCCCCTTGATCTGCCTGACAGAGTGCACTGCTCTCGGAACGTACATATGTACATACATATGTACTCGGCAGTGTCTGTTTCCATGCCGGCTGCCGCGGCATGGACCCTACTGGAACGGTACTGCTACATTATTCGTCGTGCCGGAGCACTTGTTATTGGATAAGTCTGCAGGACGTCAGCCGCACTGGATGGTCTTCATGCCCAGTCGGCGTTGTGCGGCGTTGATGATGATGGAAACGACTAATGCAGATGTTCCGTCGGCGGCGGCAGACGCGATGACGGGAAATGAAGCTCTCGCAACGCGCGGACAGTCCGCAGCGTTGTCACCAGAGACAATGAGGGGATTGTTATTTTTATTAGTCCGTACGAAGAAGCACTCCGCACGGGAACGGCTGAATGGGCGGCGCTCGCCGCGAATTCACGGCCAACAAGAGAGCTGCTGAGACTGCGCGGTTTGTTCCCCCCCCTGCCCAATTTGCATGGATGGACTCTTCCATCAATCACATATCGGACGAAAGGGGCACGCCCTGTCACGCGAAGGAAGCTCCAAGGCCCAACACGACACAACAGTCAGTCATTTCGCATTCGGCATCTGTGTCGTCGCTTCAGGTCCATCTACCGCAACCCGGCGCCGGCTAACCGCTGTCAGCCACACCGCAGCAAACTGCAGAAGGTGGACGATCATACCGCCAACAATCTAATTTGCCCGCCGCGTCTGCCACCATCTGCACCGTCGTCACCTGCATGCTGCTCAGCCGTGCCGATCTGTTCGTCGCCATCAAGTCGACAAGGGGCACGCAAATTTCCCGCTCGCGATTTCAAACTTCCAGGTCGCCCTAGCCAAATCGAGTTAGGAAGGTCTCACCTAATCTTAGTAGGCAAGTTCCTAAGAGGTTTCTTTTTTTTCCCTATAGCATTACTTAAGGCTGTTAATAATAAGGTATGGCTGGCTGCTATTGCTGAATAAAGGTTTGAGGCTGTAGATATTGTGGCAGTGGCGGCGGCAATATCTGACTATGGTGTTGAAGCTATTGCTGTTGCTGAAGCTGTTACTGTTGCTGAAGCTGTTGCTGTTGCTAAAGCTGTTGATGTTGATAGTGCTGCTGCTGCTGCTGCTATTGCTATTGCTAAAGCTGTTGCTGTTGCTAAAGCTGTTGATGTTGATAGTGCTGCTGCTACTGCTGTTGCTGAAGCTGTTGCTATTGCTAAAGCTATTGATGTTAATAGTGCTGCTGCTGCTGCTATTGCTGGGCTCCTTCTAGTGCTATTTAAAAAGAAACCTCTTAGGAACTTACCCGCTAAGATTAGGTGAGACCTTCCTAACTCGATTTAGCTAGGGCGACCTGGAAGTTTGAAATCGCGAGCGGGAAATTTGCGTGCCCGTCGACAAGCGATACGCGTGCCATTTTGGGCCGACTGAGCGAGACATTTGGCGGCAAAGGGCAGAAGAATCTGTCTCTTTTTTTTTCTTTCACTGAAAACTCCGGTGGACGCCGTCCCGTTTCCCGGCGTTCCCGCATTTGGCTATTTGCGAGCGCGGGCCAGTTCACCGTTTTCCCATCCCTACCGCAGTATCCTCCTGCCCGACGCGCCAAGGGGGGGTGTGGTCGAGTGACATGACTGTATCGCGCCCCTTTTTTCATCTGCAGGCATGTTCATCCGCCCGTTGGTTCCTGCATAGCAAATTGTGCTGTGTGTCTCGTGCTTCGTGCTCCATGGTGCGTCTCTCATGTTCAGGTTGGGCAACGGACATTTGCAGCGCATCCCTTTGCTGGAAACCTACGGAGTACATAGGTGCCGTAGACATGTACTGACCCATCTACTTGTATCTTACAGTACGAACCTAAAGTGTCAAGTAGAGCACCCAACTGTAGGTTAGGTACTGTAGATACAAGTATGTACACAAGTGCACACATACGCGTATGATGTAGCATATCTTCACTATGCGATTCGTCATGGAAGGTCTTCACCAAACATACCAGATGAAGAGTCAGGAGCGATTTGCAGGGACGGGGGGGGAATTTGCTGGTATTTGATGCGACCAAGTGCCGTCATTGTGTGGCACAGACTCTTCCTGAAATGGCACCGGCTCTCACAGCTGTCCGTCCTGGCTCTGCTGCCAACATCGCGTTCTGCTAGGCTCCGTGCCTACAGCGGCGGTACTGCTCCCTTCATCCTGCCTGTCACAGCGCTGGATGCGGGGTGGCTCATGGCTCCTTGTGGCCGCCTCCCCCGCCAGAAGCCGGGAGCGCGCTTGTCCGGAGTGGATGTGGGCTTGGTTCATCCCAGATGTCAGTCGGAGGGAATGGCGATGAAACAAGAGGCGTGGGCCGATCGCAGCCCCGTAGGTCTAGCGACAAGAACTGAAACGTTCTTTTTTTTTATGGTGGCTTATTTAGTCGCTGCCCGCCAACAATTGACGTAGTTGACGTATTATTAGCGGATTGCTTTTGCCCGGTGGCCGTGGACGCCGTCAGGAATGAAGATTCAGATGCGATGATGCGCAATGGGCTGACTATTGTGCCTCTGAGTTACGCAGCCCCTTGCACAGCTCGCTTGCTTTTCTGAGGCCCTTTCTTTTTTCAGGGTTATTGATTGATGTGTCATGGCTCAGCGCGGGTCGGTCCTCGATTTGTGTAGTGTGTCTCTTTCTCCCCCTTCATGTCTCTGTGTTGTTTTGTGTCTTTGGGTTTTTCATACTCCGTAATAAAAGTTGGGTCCTTCTCCAGTAGCGACCACACAAGCGGCAATCTGGGTTCGCCATGATCATTAGTCCGAGTCTTCTCGCAGACCTGCGTGCAAATAGCCCAAGACTCATTGTCATCAACCCGCGCACATTTTATTCAGGGCCGAGATGGAGCAATTTGATAGATTGAACCTACGATTGATTTGGGTGTGTTTCTTGGCTTTCGAACAGGCGATGCACGACAAGATCCTATCGGAATTGATGTATGGTTCTTTGTCTATTGCATTGTAGGGTAGGCAGAGGAATCTGGAAGCGGCCAAATCTGAACCGCGGAACCACTTATCGTTGGTGGTGTAAGTCATACATAGGTCAAGCATGCGCATACAAGAACATCTCATGTGAAGTACGTACAAGATGCCACCGTCTAGCGTGTGCGTGCACCTCGAAGCGAAAGAGTCGCGATGCATCTGCTGCATCCCTCGCGCTCGAGCCGGTGTGACTACTTGCTTTTGGCATCTGAGCCAATTCCGCGGCCGGCGCCCCTTGTGACCGGTCCTGACTCGAGAGACTCGGGCACCGTGGGTGCGCGAGTCGAAGGGCTAGTTAGTAGTAGTGCTGTTGCGCGCTGCAACCAGCCGCCGGCGACCAGACCAGACCAGACCAGAAAAATGACTCGACATGGCCGACCACCTGTCCCGAATTGCTGGCTCCTGCAACACCAGCACGGAGAGAGAACGGACCATTCCCATCGCCATGTCGCGTCGACATCACCTCACCTTGACGGTGCTCGTCGTCGTCGTCATTTTCCTGAGCACCACGTATGTGTACACTGGAGTGCCGTCCATGGCTGCGCGCAGTCCGGCGCCGCAGCGACCGGCACAGGCGCCCCTCGGCCACGACAAACCTACGCCCTCGGCCACGGACGCGGCTGCGCCACCGGCCAAACCCAAACCTACAGCCTTTGATGTCAACGTCGATGACGTGCCCAGTATGACCGAGACCGAGTCCATAGCGCCCAAGCTGGAAAACGCAACGCTCAAGTACGTCTGTCGCTGCACTGTCGTTGCGGATTGAATCCCGGGGGGGGGGGGGGGGGGGGCCCCATATTCTCGTCTTGTTTTGACTGACTTTGCTGCGTCGCAGAGCCGAATTGGGTCGCGCGACATGGAAGTTCCTCCATACCATGGTCGCGCGCTTCCCGGAGAAACCGACCGCCAGCGACCGCATGACCCTCCAGACGTTCTGGGGCGCCTTCGGGATGCTTTACCCTTGCGGCGACTGCGCGAGACACTTCCGCCAGATGCTGCGCAAGTTCCCGCCGCAGACGAGCAGTCGCAACGCCGCCGCAGGGTGGCTCTGTTCCGTGCATAACGTGGTGAACAAGCGGTTGGGGAAGGAAGAGTTCGATTGTACCAAGATTGGAGACTTTTACGACTGCGGCTGCGGGGATGACGACAAGAAGAAGGACAAGGACGGCGACGAGCAAAAGGATAAGGATGGGGACGAGGAGAAGAAGGACAAGGATGCGGACGACAAGAGGGACAAGGACGCGGCGAAGGATGACGACGGCGCCGAGAAGGCGCAGGAGCAGGCTCCTGGGCTTGGGGCTGCGAAGCAAGTCGGCAAGGTCGTTGGTGCCGAAGTTTCATAGCGTGTAGTTTATTCGTTGTAAAAGTATGCAGTTCAGGTGTAGACATCAGGATTAGCCGGTAGCGTCAATGGATCAATCAATGGATTGCATCACGGGTCTACTAGGTCGAGAGCACTGAGAGCATGTTCTTTCATTGTGCCAGGCAAACACCACCGCCTCAAGAAGAAGCAATCTGCAAAACAGTTGGCCTGTGTCTTGTAGCCATGCAATCAAGAATGAACCCCCAGGATTGTGCTCCTGTTTGTGATGTCACGCATGTGGGTGGTCGGCGATGGAGATGGGCCAGGAGTCAAGAACGCCTGGGCGACGGTCACGTGCTCGGCCACCAAGCAAGCCTTGTGCGGCTGCGCGTACAGGGAGCTGCCTAGGTGAGCTGTACGTGGAAGCTGCAGCCGTCGGGACGACAGCCACATCGATCAACACGGAGACGAACCGACCTTCCAGTCACTGATGAGGCACTCACAATCTTCGAAAATATATCCAGATCCGCAGACAGTCGAGAAGCGATGGAGTTCGGACACAAGGGAGTCTTGAGCGAAGGCAAGTCGCTGTCACACAGCCGGACCCCTCATGCGGAGGACAATTCAGCTCCAACTCGCCGTGTTAACGCGCTCCAACAGATGGAATCCATGTTGACATGGATCGCCTCAAGAAGGGAGAGGTGAAGTGAGTGCAGCAATGACTTGGTTGAGCTGGCCGCATGGCACTTTTACTGATCGCGCTGCAGCTTGGGCACGTCCATGTACGAACAAGCGACCCTCTGGAATAAGCGACCATTACCGTTTCTAACTTTCACATAGCATGGCAGTCACCTTCAAAGACGGCGTGATTTTGGGTATGTCACGGGGGATGGCTGTTTGAAGCAGGAGTGCGGGCTCGTAGAAGAAGAAGACTGACAGGTCTTCGCAGGTGCCGACTCGCGAACCACAACGGGAGCATACATCGCCAATCGAGTCACCGACAAGCTGACGAGAGTACACGACACCATCTGGTGCTGTCGATCTGGGTCGGCAGCGGACACGCAGGCCGTAGCGGACATTGTCCAGTACCAGCTGGGTCTATTTGCCATGAAAAGCGGCAAACCACCCATGACACAAACGGCAGCCTCCATCTTCCAGGAGATTTGCTATGGCAACAAAGACAGATTATCGTGAGTGTGCTGAGCTCTCGCCCCTTCTCTGCGTCGGTGACTGATGCCATGTGGCTACTCAGGGCGGGCTTGATCATTGCAGGCTGGGATGAGCGGTTCGGTGGCCAGGTCTACTCGATTCCTCTGGGCGGCTCATTGCACAAGCAGGCATACGCGATTGGCGGCTCCGGCTCTACGTACATCTACGGCTACTGCCATGCAAACTGGAAAGAGGGAATGGAGGAGGCGGAAGCGGTCGAGTTTGTCAAGGGCGCGCTGAGAGAAGCTATCAAATGGGATGGCAGCTCGGGCGGTGTCATTCGCATGGTGGTGCTGACAAAGGAGGGAGCTGACCGTCACTTGTATCTACCAGACTCTGACTACAAGGTCCGACATGATTGAAGGCCCTTGGAAGGCCCTTGGAAGGAAACAGACACGCAAAGCTATGACTCCCTGACAGCGGCCATGAGGCTCGGGGTTAAAAGGCCGCGTTTGGCGATTGCAAGTTCGACGTCAGCGGGCTTCGCGGCAAAATGGCGAGTCTGCCGGGGGTGGAAGATAGTTACGGCCCTTTTTGTACCATGGGCCCGATCTATAGAGATGGTCTTTGACGCCAAAAGTCTTGATAACAAGCACGCAAGTGCGCCAGCAGCATGTTTGTGATTTGGAACGCATGATTATGGGCCAAGCACCAGCAACATGCAGTGATCGGAGCGGCCCGCGGTTCCGACAACCACGGAGCTGATTGTCCGTGCCCGATAACCAGGTTGCTCAGGGGCGATATCTCGATACCGTCGAAGCGGTGAAGGCACCCTGGCCTGGCAGCACATCAAGTCGCGCCAAACAGTCGTGTGGTAGGTATCAGATAGTGACGAGCGGTGAGGCGTGCATCCAGTCCGTTCTGACTGTTGCTGTTTGTTTCTTGCGTCTGGCTGGCCCGAGTGCACCCTGGCTCTTTGATGGTCAACAAGTGCAACAATGTTGCACGTGGCGGCGAGCCAGCCAATGGTTGGTGTTGGGAGAGCGGACGTGATATTGACACGCGAACTGCAAGGGCCTGAGAAAAGCAGTTTTCCGATCTGACGATGAAGGCAAAGGCTGATCTTCTACTCTTTGTCTCTCCCCTTACTCGGGAGACTCCCAACGGTCTTTTGTGAGTTGTGATGAAAGATGGATCGTCCTCTCTCCTTTTTCCATCCCTGCTTTGCGATCGGAGACCAAGTATCTGAGACAAGTGACTGACAGATCGTGATATCGCAAAGACATTCTTTTTTTAGGACCGGCCGGGCATCAAATGAAGTGTCTCGGCCTGTTCTCTCGCCTCGCCTGCTGCTTGTCCATTCGTCTGCTGCCAATACATACATATGTGTTTCCAAATCAGACTCACGAAGTAGCGTCTTTGTCTTCCTTTAGCATCTCGGCCCCAACCACGTGTTGGATGCCGTGGCTGCAGTCGCGCGCACAACTCGATCCCTTGACTCGATTGTCTCGCGCACACCCGAGCAGCCCGTCACACGAATCAGCGTGCAAGTGTGTTGCTGCGACCTTGTTCCACTGGATGGCCGCCCCTGTTTGTGGCGAAAACAAGCTGGTGTGCAGGACCCTGCCGCATCGCTGGTCGCCACTTGACTGCGTCACTGTGTTGTGTTGTGCTGTGCACCAACTCCTCTTTTGTGAAGATGATGGCTAGTCGCCCTTTTTTTGGGTGAGGGGGGGGAAATGGGAATCTCTTGAGCCATTGACGCTGTGTTTTGCTCTTTGAAGCCGCCATTTTGACCGTTTCGTGGCACAACATCACACACTCGCTGAATTGTAGATGCGCTTATTTCCCGGCTGCATTTCTCTATCCTCCCGTGCATCTTCATCATCGACACCGCCTCGCCTGCAGGCCATTGCGCGACCCTGCAGCCGGTCCGACATGGCGGGTTTCCCCCTCCCCCCAAAAACCTCTCTTAGGGCAGCGGCCCGACCTGTGCAGACACGTTGACTTTTCAGCAAAGACTTGCGACAGAGCTGCCCGCATCGTCGCGCTGGCACACGGCCACATGCGCATGCATCGGCGCAGACGTCAATGCATTCCCGCTCGCATCCGTCATCAGCGACTAATTACGTGACGAGTCTCGGACCTGCCAGGCGGCGGATCCACTCGCGGCCGACGGCTGCCAGGTGCCAGGCCGATTGGATTCTGCTCCCTTGTTTCGTAGCTTATCATTCAGAGCCTCTGACTGGCTGTCGCTTGGCCCAAGTTTGCTGCTGCTGCTGGTGGCACTGCGCTGCACTTTTCTCTACTCCGCACGTTCTTCTGCGTTATCATCTCCTCTCTCTCTTTTTTTCTTCGTGTTCCTCGTCCCGCGTGTCCAGGGACGAAGGTCTCGCGCAGCTCCTTTTTTTTCGTCGTGTCTTGTTCATTACTCTACTTGCCAATTATTATTTTTCCCGCCTTTTTTTCCCCCAGAAACTCGCCTCTTCTTTGCCACCTCTGACGTTTCCCCTCCCCCCGCTCCCGAGTCTTTTGTCGTCATTTCGCTTAACCTATCCGTTTCGGCCTTTATCGAAGAGTGCCCCTTTGAACTACGCTCGTCTCTCCAACAAAGAGCTAATCCATTACGTCGCTCACGCCGCGCGGCACCCACCCCCGCCGTCCGCGGAAGTTGCCTGAGATTTCTTGCGTCGTGATACCACTTGCTCCCCTTCATCGCGCAGCCGGCGCCCGGCCCTGCCCCCAAGCCTCTCTCCATCGACGGCTGGTATCATGCCATGGCTGCTCTCATCGGTGACTCGGTATCTGATATAGCGCGTATCCATGGAGTGATTGCCAATCATCCGTCACGGCAGAACCAGCGACAACATCAGGCCTCGTCCCAGCGTCAGCCTTCTCGCCCACGATCGCACACCGCAGACGCCTCGCTGCGCCGCTCCCCGAGCCGATCACGCGCTTCCGCCTTCACGTCGAGGCCGAGTCCTTACAGGAAACGTGACAACAACGTCGCGTCTGCCACCGCTCCTCGATCTTTGGTCGCGACCGAGCTCACGTCTTCGAGAGACGGCGAGACAGCCGAGTTGCCCTCACCCACGCCGACCTCCTCACCACCAGCCGCTGCTGCCACTGGCAATTCGCCGGCCGACGATGCGAGAAAGGCACCGATGGCACCCCAACCCGAACACGTAGTCTCTACGACCTACTGTTCTCGTCCCGGTCGCGCGGAGCCGGCAGCGGTCGCTGATCGTCGACAGCAGCATCACCAACAACAACAACACCCACTACCATCTCCTCCATCCAGCCAAAGCTTCCACACCTCCGAATCCTCCACTGCTTCTTCATCATTCATTCGCTCCGACTCGATATCGACAGTGCAGACAACCCAGGAGGTGCCGAAGCAGGCCATCGTCCACCTTCGAGACCTGGCTCATATGCAAAGTTTGTCTGACGCGAACCTGCTGGGCGGAAATGCCACCATGTCCTCAGACCCTGCTCATGCCGTCAAGTACGAAATCAGCGGCATGCCCATCTCTGACATCATTGAAATGGTGGCTGCTCTGCTCACCAAAATCACGACGACGAATGACTCGCAACACGATGCCATGCAGCGCAATGTCGCGCACCAGCAGCAGGCCAGCCAGTCCAACGAGGCCGGCACCCAGATGAGCCCCCTGAGCCACTCGGTCCTGGCCTTTCACGGCAAGAACGTGCCGGCAATCACCATCTTGAGCTACCTCTCTCGAATACACAAGTACTGTCCGACCACATACGAGGTATTCCTGAGCTTGCTGGTCTACTTTGATCGCATGACAGAACAGGTGAACGGGTTGGCCGTGAGAAGCGAGCAAGATGGCAAACAAGCCGCAGCACGCTCAGACAAGACGACGTCGGGGTCGTCACAAAAAGACGCGTCAATGACGGACGAAAGCGATTCAGACCTGGCGGATGACGATGACGACGACGACGACGACGACGTAGACGACGATGTGGACGACGACGTCGATGACGACGAAATGGTGGATTCGCCCACGGTAGCAGCAGGTCGCAAGGAGCACGAACAAAGGTCGGCCTCGGCAGCAGAGGTTCCTACCACCAGCACCAGCACCACCACCACCACAGCGAGCCCAGCCACGTACTTTGTCGTTGACAGCTTCAACATCCACAGATTAATCATCGCAGGTGTCACTTGCGCGAGCAAGTTCTTCTCGGACGTCTTCTACACTAATTCACGTTACGCCAAGGTCAGTTGCCGTCACCGCCACATTCTTCCGTATCATTGACGCTGACGACAACGCAGGTCGGAGGGCTCCCCCTCGCCGAGCTGAACCATCTAGAGATTCAATTCCTGGTCCTAAATGATTTTCGCTTGGCCGTTCCGGTAGAAACACTGGAGGCCTACGCCACCATGCTTGTTGAGTTCTACGCTCGGGAAGTCATGCTGCAAAAGTCCGCACCGGTCACTGCGCAATGAGCGTCGCGTCACTGGATCAAAAGCGGTGCATGGGGTGGCGCGGCCATATCCCACCACCTATAGCCCCCCCTTCCCCAACGAGTTCGGCAACGAGTCAGTCCAGATACATCTGCGCAGTCGAATGCAGGAGTATTGCGAGTCTTCACGACAGGGAAAGGAAAAGGGTACCGACGCGGATAACCATGGTTCACATCCCGCCAAGACAGTATGGGTCCAATGCGCGCGCCCCCCCACAGCTCACGAGCACAGCTCTCGACAATGGCGCCGAGTACAACGACAAGTGCAGCAACGCATGTACGTAGCAAGGGGCGTTGGAAGGTCAAGGCGTTTATTGTTTCCAAGACGACGGTAGCGAGGGTACCTTTTTTTTTGCTCTTGGGCATGTCGGACGCTAGCGATGGGTTTCTTTGTCACGTAGATGCCAAGGTGAATAGAGCAATAGATGTCTTGCGGCCTCGTTACGTGGCATGATCATGCACAATGGTGACTTGCATCTAGGGTAGGTAACGGGCATGAAATTCTAATCAATACTTGACGCCATGTACATGCCCAAGAGCAAAAAAAGTACCCTCGCTACCGTCGTCTTGGAAACAATAAACGCCTTGACCTGGGTTTCTTTGTCACGTTAGATGCCAAGGTGAATAGAGCAATAGATGTCTTGCGGCCTCGTTACGTGGCATGTTTCATGCACAAT
>JARJRV010000454.1:0-27850 GCA_030783925.1 Aschersonia sp. MBC 735 | reverse complement strand
CCCTTCCCCCTCCCCCCCCTTCTCCTCGATAAGGCAGCCAAGACTACTACTACTACGTTTGGAGATGAGACCGTTGCAGAAGCACTTGGCCTGGGAGGATGTCGCTCGCGTGCCAACGGGCAATGTTGGCTGCTTTCGTCTAGCCTTGGAGAGTGTCATCTGGTTGCATGTGCATGGTCTATCACGATCACGTCGACTTCGGATCGAGAGTGCTCGTCTTATCAGGAGGCCACGCCACGTGTGGCTGATTCTGGTATTGCTTCACCGGGCCTGCGGCTGCGCTGCACCCATTCTTCTTGTCCCTTTCTCATGACTCGCGCCATTCTACAGATGCGGGGTAACGTTGACGAATGAGGGTGATCTTGGTATTGGGCCAGTCACCCTTCCCCGGCTTATTAATGTCTTGTCAAGCTAGTACGCGACAAGATTTTCTTCTCCAATATCCTACCTCATCCCGTAGTGCTTGCTCCTTTTTGTTTTCGTAGACCCGGAAGCCCCCTGCCCCTTCCCTTCCCTCCTTCCCCTTTTCCCCGTTTGCTGTCAGATCAAAATAGGGGCATGACAGCCTGGTTGACATAGTCGACGTTCTCCGCGTACGACTCAAGGCGCGCGCCGCAGGTACCAAAGAGGCGATCCCACACGCGCGTCTGCTTGCCGTAGTTGTGGCTCTTCCTCCACCCCTTGCGGTGATGCAAGTCGTGGTCCTCAATGCAGAGCTCCATATCCATGAGCTCCAGCAACCAGGCAAAGGTGGAGGGAACGACCAGATGGACGCGCACGCCGCTGTGGCCCCAGACCTCGGTATACATGACATAGTTGAGACATATCCACCACTCGTAGAACCCGAACGGGATGCCGACCGCGCGAAAGGTACCGTAGGTGAGCAGCGGCACGAGCAGCATCTCAATGACCTCCTGCTCGCCATCAGCGTACGCCGACAGCAGCGGGTTCGGGTGCTTGGTGAGGTGATGCGTGCGGTGGAAGCGCCACAGGAACGGCACGTCGTGCATGCTACGATGGTAGACGTAGAAGAAGAAGTCCACCACCACCTGGTACAGGCCGATTTGGAGGACAAGCCACGCCCACCAGGTCCAGGACCGGGTGAAGGCCGAGGGGGGCCCATCAGCGGCCGAGTACGACAGCCAGGCCATGGCGGCGATGCGCGACCCCGTTGTTTTGTACAGCGACCAGAAGATCTTGCCGGCCGCGCCGTCGGGCACGCCGTCACGCGCGTGGACGTCGCCGTCGAGGTGGCCGTGGCGGCGGCCTAGGCGGATCAGCATCTTGATCTGCTTGATGATGTTGGCGTTGATGGCGAAGAGGTAGAGGTTGACAAGCCAGAACACGTGTATCTGGTACCCCGTCACGGCGACGAACAGCTCGTGCAGGAACAGAGGCAGCAGCGCGTGGTAGAGAATGAAGACGTGCTGCGACCATTGCGCCAGATGCGGCGTCTTGACGGTCTTGTCGTGCCTGGGCACCGACTTGGCCTGGTCGACTTGGTACACCTTGAGCTTGACCAAGGTTCTCTGGTAAAAGTTCCACGAGGTCGGGTCGGCCGCTTGCCAGGTCGCCCGCATCGAGTCTTTATGGCGGGCAACCGACACGGGGGGGGCGTGTGAGTGAGTCTGCGTCTGCGTCGTCGCCATGACGTTTACGGTGTGCGTGTGTGTGCGTGCCGTCGACCAAGGAAGGAACCGAGAGACAGTGTCTGCTTGATTGGCCCAGCAATCAAAGGATAAAATTTTCAAAAAATAAATGAAGCTTTTCACGCGGCCCCTTTCCTCGAGCCACGATGCAACAAATAGCGACGATATACAAAAAGAGCCGCCGCCGCCCGCACGCGCCCCCTTATTATATGCCAGTATTAATCAAATGAAAGCCCAAGCGACCGAAACGCATTCTCCTCCTTCTCTCCTGTCTGGTCCAGTGTCCGGTGGGCGAAGCACACGGGCCAAGACGACGCGGCGCCCACCCGGACGAGCTTGTTCCCCCGATGGGCCGGGACAGACGCTTTCATTTCCGTCACTAGACTCCGTCCCCTTTTTTGTCCGTCACGGTGACATGTGCCATTGTGCGGGGGGCGGCGGGGCCTAGAAACACATTCCCCAGAGAGAGAGAGAGAGAGAGGAGAGAGAAAGGGGGAAAGGCAAGGAAGAGAAAAGGCAGCACATGGCTTCATGCCGTCAGTGGCTGGACCGGGCCCTGAATGTGTAGATGCTTGCGAATTCCATTGCCGTCCGTCCCTCCGCCCGCTCCAGCCGAGGCAAGCAAGCCCTGCCTGCCTGTCTGCTTAGCTGCTGGACGCTGGAATCACGGAGATACAAAAGAGGCATGATTCCGTTCATTCGTCAGCTTCATTCACAGCACACACACAGTATACACCACAACTCACAATCACCGCCCCCGAAGAAAAGAATCAACGCGACCGACGGAGGCGGGGCCAGTCCATCGGATACCCGAGAAGAAAAAACAACAATAATCCAAAAGAAATAATAATCGTAATATCATACCAGTTGGCATTTTATTCCTCCACCTCGTCCGAAAGAAAAAAAAGCAAAAAGGCAGCTCCCCCGATCCGATCCGGAACCCCGGCTGCACGACTCCCAAACAATACATCACAATCACACAACGACGAACCGAGACACACAACCACCCACCATGTCGCTCATCAGAATCATCGAGTCCGCACCGGTCCGGGCCCTGCACCACTTCAACGCCCTGCTGCAGTCCCCTTTCGTCTCGGGCCCAATCCTCGCAGCCCTGACTTTTGCGCCTTCGCACCTCAAAGCCTCGCTCGCGAGCCACCTCCCCCCGTCGGGCGTCCTCAGCCTCGGATTCGCCGAAAAGGCCTTCCGCGTGCTCTTCGCCATTGGCGTCATCAAAACCCTCAACCGCACCCTCAGCGAGCTCGCCGCCAACAACTACCGCCTCCTCCCCGCCAAGGGGTGGGATTGGCCCAACGAAATCGCCGTCGTCACCGGCGGCTGTAGCGGCATTGGCTTCTGCGTCGTGAAGCGCCTGCTGGCGCGCAATGTGAGGGTCGTCATCCTCGACGTGCAGGACCAGCCCAAGGAGTTCGACGCCCACCCTCTCGTGAGCTTCTGGAAGTGCGACGTCACTGACGCCCACGCTGTGCGGGAGGCTGCCGACGCCGTGCGCGAGCGGGTTGGCAATCCCACCATCTTGATCAACAATGCCGGCATCGTCACCCTGGCCCCTATCCTGGACGTGACGCAGGAACACCTCGCCAAGATCTTTGCCGTCAACACCATGTGTCACTGGACGACGGTGCAGCAGTTCCTCCCGCACATGATCAAGGTCAACAAGGGGCACATCATGACCGTCGCCAGCTTGTCGTCCTTTGTGGCTCTGCCCAAGGGCGCGCACTACTCGGCCACAAAGGCCGCTGCCCTGTCCTTCCACGAGTCGCTGGCCTGTGAGCTCAAGCACCTGTACAAGGCCGACAGTGTGCTCACGTCCGTCGCCCATCCCAACTTTGTGCGCACGCCGCTTGTCCAGGACTTTGGCCACCAGCTCGAGAAGGGTGGTGTGCGTATGCTCACGCCCGATGGGGTCGCGAGGGTCATCACCGATCAGATCTTCGCCAAGAAGGGCGCCCAGCTCATCTTTCCCGAGCAGCAGTCGGTCGTGTGTGGCCTTCGCGGCTGGCCGCAGTACTTGCAGGTCTTGATGCGCGACCAGCTGGGCTCCAACGCCGTCAATGTGGGTGCGTAAAGCACTTTTGTTGGGAAATAAATAAAATGGCTGCGTCGGTCCAGTCAGACAAACTTTACCATCAGCAGCTTCACTAGATTCCTTTTTGTTCCGGGCAGGGCCTCTGGATGGTGTCGCGGGAGCTCACGTTTCTTTATCACTGTGCTTTCTTTTCTTTCGTAGCCAACAACCTCGAGATACCTCACACCAAAATTGCAGACATTCAGAAAGAGCAAAATTTAATTGTCATCCATTGCTATGATTGCACCGTGTGTGTCGTACTGTCATTATGTTGAAGCGAGCCTGCGACTCGGATCAAGCCTGCGTCCATCGGCGCGCAAGCACTTCTTCGCATCTGATTAAGAAAACTCGAGATATTCCTCATCGACAAGACGTCATGTTATTCAATGAGCCCGCTAGAGCCGTGTTTCCAGTTCGGCTCTGCTGCGCCTGTTCGCAGCTAGAGTGAAGCAACTTTAAGAGCGCACACGGTGCCCCCAACCATCCCAACCCAAAGGAAAAGAAATAAGGAAATCCGGAGTTGACAGACTTTTCAGCGAGAAGGAGGAGGAATGCATTTTGTAGAGTAAGTTCCAAACAAAAATGAGAAAGCCCATATTTGACAGACCTTTCGGCGACAAAGAACAGAAAGCCCGCAGTTTACAAAGCTTTGCTGACAGACCTTCCCGCGAGATAGAGGAGTACTTCCTCTTATAAAGAATGCTCCAAACAGAAAAGAGAGGGCCCAGGGTTGACAGACCTTTGCTGATGAGGAGAAGGGATTTATTTTGTAAAGTATGTTCCACATTGTTTTTTCCTTGTATTCTTCCAGTTCCTTTGCAAATGTTTCGTTTGTTTCTTTCATTTTTGCTGCCATGTCTGATTGTAGCTTTTTGATGTCGAAGTTATACGCGTCTCTGAGTTGTCTCATGTCGGCTCGCAATTTTTCGATTTGATCGTCGACGTCACCTTCGTTTTGTTCGTTTTGTTGTCGTTCCATCCACAGATTACGTCTCTGATCTGTGAAAATGCTGAACTTGGCCTCTGTTATGCCTGGGTGATAATTTTGCCTCTCACCAAGTTTGTGATACTCTCGTCACGCACGCCGAACCACGCCGAACCAACCGACTCCGCCTGCCGTCCTTGTTTCATTATGGACCCCAATGCCTCGCCTCCTTACGGGGATTAACCCAGGGATGGTCCTTCTCCCCTGCTATATAGCCCCTCTTTCTTTTTATATTAGTTTATACCGCCTCTAGATAACCCGTTTATGCCTGGTCTTCTTCGTGCCCCTGGGTCGGCGCTGTTTTCGTTCTCCTTGCAGCCTGAGTCTGGGGTTACAAACCCCCCCGCTCCCCCCCACGATGCCGACATGGCCGACAACGAGCCCGATGACGAGCCCGAGCCTGATACAAGCCCGGAAGAGGACGACTACCTCGCGGAATATCTTGAAGCATAAGCAGAGCGTCGCGAGGCCAGAAACCGTGCCCGGACTGGCGTCCAGTTTGCCCAGACTGGGCCTGAAGTCGTTCCTCCTCCGTCCCCGTCGTCTGTTTCTGTTTCTGATTTTTTCCTGCAGGCGAAACTCTTCCTAAGAGAAAGCCCGGATCTGACAGACCTTTGCTGACAGACCTTTGAGCGAAAAAAGATTGGGGTTTCATCTCGTAAAGGTATGTTCCCAGCGAAGATGAGAAAGCCCTGATGTGACACGTCTTTCAGCGAGAAGGAGGAGGGATTTCATCCATCTCGAATCCGAAAAAGGCAATCAAACGGCAAGTGGTTCTGCAGGAGAATGAGTTTGATGTTGAAGTGGACGCGTCCTTTCCGTCGTTTGTTTGTAATAGTCTACATCCGCCGATATCTAGATAGTCTCACTGGACACACCTAAAGTTTCGTTAAGTTACAAATGTCTCCCAGTTTGCGTCGGAACCTTCTTTTTTTCGCCGCTGGCACAGCTTTCACAGCCTCTTCCTCGCTGCTGAGTTCGGACGCTGTCTCTGCGTTATTTATAGGACTTTAAATATCCTTATTATCGTTATTATAGTCTGCATGCTTTCGTTTCATCCCTGGTTAATAAGGGCCGGGGGTATCGCGTGATGAGTAGCGAGCGGTCGAGGCCCGAGTTGTGCGTGAAGACATATCGACAAAGAGTTTTGCAGAAAAGAAAGTTATTATCGTTATTCTAGTCTGCATGCTTTCGTTTCATCCCTGGTTAATAAGGGCCGGGGGTATCGCGTGATGAGTAGCGAGCGGTCGAGGCTCGAGTTGTGCGTGAAGACATATCGACAAAGAGTTTTGCAGAATGGAAAGAATGAATAGGTCTTATGAGACGCGACTGCCCATCAGATATGTTAGACTAGGTAGGCGTCGCGAACATCTTGCCTATGCATAGGCCAACGGGGCCGTACTATTGCTTCGACATGGCGAGGCAACTCGTTGAATGCGGATCGTTATTGAATAGGCTCGACTGGCCCACCTCCTCCAGGAGGTCCGGGCAGATCTGCCAAGCTGAGTAATGCTGAAGGTGTACTCCCAGGTTTCCATAATGGCGCGCCAGAGCTTAACGACATATTCATCGTCAGAGCTGGACATGTGTCGCAGGGGCGGCTTCGAATTCTGGCGAAGTAGAGAGTCGATGCGACTCAGCGCGTGCCGGGAACAAGTGATTAGGAACACCTTGCTTCCTCTATTCCTGGCGATAATCATGGCTTGGTTTCGTTGCTGCTTTCGGCAAACTGTGCCTCTGGATTCTTCGTTCATATTGACAGGATGTCTGGTCGTCCGACGAACGCTAGGCATCCAGCCAGCGTTCTGTTGATACTCCTAAATTTGTCGATATATCTTGTAGCTATGTACTCTGCCTTGTTTGGCTCGTATAGATGGTACTCCTGCATCCGCTCGCTGTCACGTTCGTGACCCCTTTTTGGGCTTGCGAACTCGAAATTAGCTTGCTCAGCCTGTTAATCTGGGCAGACGTCTTCGGTTGCGTTTCCCGGGGCATGGCGACAAAAAGAGCCCTGCCCGATTCGATCAGGGCTTGTCGATCAGCTTGAGAGATGGCGGTGGTAGTTGGCTTGGACTTTGGCTCCTTAGGGGCAGGTGATTTTGTTTTTTTGAGATCTTGGCCTGTTCATTGCCGCAACGAAGGCTGTTTTTGCCTTTTCCTTCGCTGATCTCACCACGCTATGCGTGGATATGGATCTTCCCTTGTTTATGACGTAAAATTTGGAGAGGATTGACAAGACTTTGCTATATAAGTCGTATAAGGCATTATTTTTGTCAATATACTCATTCTTATCAATTTTAGCGCCGTGTAGTCCGAATTCTGTTGCGCAGATGTATAATGCTTCCTCATGCGGCCACGCCGCGTTGCTCTCTTGTGTGCCCGATCTGAAAGCACCATAGGAGTTCCCTTCGTCGAAGTCCACGGCTTTGTTGAGCCATTTGGCGTCTGTCTCGGCATTTGCCTTTCGGTGGCTGCGGCCCCCGATTGTTTTCATCACTTGGCCCGTCGGGGCCGACCCTGGGGTCTGCGTTGCTCGACCAATGCGGCATACCATCGGCACCCGTGTTGGACTTCGGCACACCCGGCAGCGGGGTGTTCTCAGGTGTTTTCATCCTTTCAACGTCTATCCGGGCGTCCTCAGCCAGGTCGCTAGTGAGGCTCTATTTTCGCATCCAAAATGCGTCAGCCGATCCTGATAAGAAACTTCTTGTGTGTTCTACGTCGGGCATGGTCAGCGAGCCGACGTCTGGCGGGCCCGTTGAGTGGAACTTGCAGGAGTTGCAAGGATGTATGGTGAATGGGGGGGTGATGTAGGGCGAATATACTCCCTTAAACCCCAGAAGGTGGGCGACATGTTGCTCTTGGAAGTGTCTCGCGCTCGTCTCTGTAGCTCTTTACTCCCTTGGCATGGCGGTTTGTAACGCGATCAGTTTCTGTTGTTTTCGCCGCTTGCTGCCAAAGCTGCTGTGAATTTGTCTTTCGCTGCCCTTAACAGATGAGTTGCTATATTCCGCGCAACAGAGCTAACGGAGTAAACGATAAGAAATACCGTGAGCACTGGAGTATCAGAGAAAACGATGACGTCCACGCTGTCTAGACATACAGTGCTCCGGCGCTGATCATCTTGCAGTGCTGGGTTGTAGGCGTTGTGAACTGCTTGCACACGCTCAAAACGGCAGGGAGAACTATTCTGACACTCTACTTCGTAATTTCCTCGAGCGCTTCAAGTATTGTGAAGCTCTTGATGCCAAGTAGCATCAAGGGTGTGAGTAACATGGTCCTCACAGCCATCGCAGAAGCCAGGCTCACGTTCGAAGCGGAAGTCAGAGCTCACGTCCGAACTTTATATCAGAGCGGTGCCTCCGTATGGCGAGGCTATTCGCGCTGGCTCGAGAATCTCGCGCGCAGAACGGGCGAGGTAGTCGTGGTAGTCGTGTCCCCTCTCCTTGGCATCGGCCCGCATCTAGGTCGCCAGCGCCTCATCCGCGTGCGCGCGCGCGCCCTGTTGAACGCAGGGCAGACCTCTTGGTACAGGAGGTTCGCGATCCTCCGGAGCTGGGCCGCGTCGTCCTTCATGGCCGGCCGCTGCCACCAAGTGACCTTTATGTCGATCAATACCTTGACGGCCTGGTCCACGTCTATCAGGATGTTCCGCTGCTCGTCCGGCAGCACGACGGCCACTACATCCTTCATCGGCAGCCTATTAGCCGCTATGCCGTACTTGCCTTTATTGCTCTTGGATGCCACCCATTCTGATCCAGGGATGGGCAGGAGCACTTCGCTCTATGTAGATGACTGCCTTGCTAGCTGCTGGACGTTGACCTTGGCGTGGGCGTTGTAGTGGGACACCACCTGTGTGATGGCGTACCGGTGCGGGCTACTGAAGGCCGTCACGGGCGGCACGCTCCGGATGGGATGGGGGACGCTGTTGATGTTGACGGTCTTGTAGTCAAGGTTCCTGAGGTCGCCTGCGTGACTTGGGAACCCGTCCGTTAGCGACGACTCGACGCCACCGTCATAAAAAACCACTCCAGCATGGCTAGGTCGACGCCGTTGAGCCGATGAGCACGTATTAGCAGGCTCGTGCCGGCCCGGCGGAAAAAATGAACGACCTCGTAGGGCTCATTATTCAGCATGACACAGGGATTGCGCGTTTGTACTGGTCAGGGTCGCCGGCGAAGACGCAGGGCGTGCCGGGCCGCATGGCCAGGACGCCGACGCAGAGCGCCTCGGGCAGACGGCTGGCCTCGTTAACGACGTGGAAGATCGGTTTCTAGCGAGTAGAATGGCGACCCATCTCTAGCATGATAACGGCCGTGGCGACAAGCATATGGGACCGCAGTATGACCGCCTCGAATGCCTCACGGGCGAGCGCCTCCGCGTCGGAGCGCAGCGTGGCGAACTGGGCCGGATCGCGGTGGACCACGCCACGCAGGCGTCCTCCACCGAGCGGATCAGTTCGATCAGAGCTCATATACGAAGAAGCGGTAGACAGAGCAGGATTGGCACTCCACCTCTGATGTTATTGTTCATCAGGAAAGTTCCAAGCTTTGCAGGAGGGGATTTTGGTGCATCTGTATACCCTATGGGAGGGAATTGCAGAAGCAAGGGTTGCCCCGATATGACGCCTTGTCGCAC
The DNA here is from genome assembly GCA_030783925.1 of Aschersonia sp. MBC 735. Lineage (NCBI taxonomy): Eukaryota > Fungi > Ascomycota > Sordariomycetes > Hypocreales > Clavicipitaceae > Aschersonia > Aschersonia sp. MBC 735. Next base: position 18,489 of record JARJRV010000454.1, on the reverse strand, counting down.
TTAAGTAGGCCCGTGGGACATGACGGGGTGTTTAGAGTGCCATGATGCGTATCGGTTTCCCTGAGCTGTCTGTTTCCTCGTCTATCTGATCGTTGTTGATGTTGATCTGACAAGTAAGGGGACTCGATATTGGAAGCACTTTAGGTCGTCGCAGTCTGCTCCGAGTGGCTGGCCGTTCATCATGTATGCAGGGTCCATGGATCACGAGGCGAAGTCCTCGGGCGGGCTGTGACATGGTCTTCTACACAGTGTTTGCGTTTCCCAGATGTCTATCTGCCTCTCCAGCTGAGGAGCTGGTATCAATTGGGTACACCGGCAAATCAGGTTTCGACAAGGCACTCCTTCTCTCGTTGGTATCGATTGTCTGCTGCAAGTGAGACGTGATTGCATTTTTTGGTTGCAAGAATGATTTTGCACCAGGAATGAATCTGCGCCTCACAGCTCCTCTCCAGCCCTTTGCCTTTGTGATTTTGCAGGGCAACACCGGATGAGCCCTCGAGTAGATCTTGACCAGAGCCGTATTATGTTTTCGAAGTGCATCGAAAAGCAGAGGCGTCCGGTATGACACAGTCAACAGGATCTGTATGGGCCCCGCCGGAGCTGGTGGCAGATAAGGTCCCGTTCGATGCTTGTCTCTCGAGGTGTGGTGGCAATTGAGGCTGTTCTGACGAGTTTCCTAGGATTGGGACGCTGTTGGGCATCGTTATTGCTTGATCAAGCGCCTTCTCGTAGACCTTTTTCGTGCCCAAGGGGCTGTCTCCGAATGTGTCGATTGATGTTCGAGCTGTAGAGACGCCAAGGTCTTGGCGAAACCAGACTGTTTCGTTGTCGCTTGTCGGGAGCGTCAATGTACCAAACGGGACGGGCAGCCTCTGAAAAAGTCTTCTAAGACGTGGGCGTGAAATTTCGGGCTTGTCTTGGCCGAAGAAATTACCAAGGACAATTGTTTTGTCGAAGGCGGTTTGAGTGGAATTTTGTTTCGATTTCGCGCCTGACTTGTCTTTGGGATCTGATTGTGAAGTTCGGTGACAGCCCGGTTGCACTGGTTTGTTTGCCTGACTCTCTTAGCCAAATGACGAACGAAACGCCACGTATTTATAGCCGCGCCTTGCCCATTTGGCTGTCAGTGATTCCTGGATGATCCAACGCGCGGCATGTTGACCGCCGTTTCCTTCGAGAGGCGGTGACGACGACATCTGCGTCATGGCCGCTCAAACGCCGATTTGTCTGGCTCGTAAGGCGAAGGGTGTGTTTGTGTGCGACGTTTGAACACGAGAGAGTTGATTCTCGTGTCGTGATCAGGTCTCAGACGGTGCTATGCGACGGGCTTCTGCTCGTATTCAGCCGTGGTCGTGCAGCGAAAACGGGAGACGACAGAAACGGCAGGACTGGTCTGGGAGGCGGTGTGAAGCATGACTGTGACAGCGTTTGCTGCGTCGTGACAGGCGTCCGCGGGAGGTGGCTAGTCGTCGTGTGCTCCCATTGAGTTTGGACGAGATTGAGCCTCGTGTTGCTTGGATGCGCGCGTCCAACACAGTGGCCGTAATGAAGTGATCTGGTTGATTGCGTGCTTCCCAAGGCTACGCAGCGCAAAGTGGAGATGGGAGCTCCAGAAATCGGGAAGCTCCAGTGGATACCCGACCTGGAGGCGCCAACAACCATCTCATCAATCCGTCAGGGACTCAGGGGTTCCGGACGCCACCGTCACCCCGTCCCGCCCTCCGCGCTGGCTGGAAGCTCCACCTCGTCCGAGAACCAGCCAATCCGTGAGCCTGGCACCGAGGTCGAAGGCCCTCACCTTGTGATGAGCTCTGCAAATCAGAATGAGCTTATTGTTGGGTGGCCTGTATAAAGGGCAGACCACTCTCTCCCGTCTGACCATCCCCTGACCCAAACGCAGCTCAAAACACCCCTCCCTCATCCGCCAACATGTCGCTCGAACCGACCCGAAACCTGTCCCTCTTCACGGCAAGTCTGCATGCAGCCTCCCGCTCCCGCTTCAACAACACGAGACTGACCGCCGAAAACCAGATTCCCGTGGCGTGGGCGCTCTGCTACGTCCCGCACGCGTATGCCGTGGCCCTGCTTGGTCCGGACAGTTTCGACATTTCCAACCCGCGCTCGTATCGCGAGGTGCTGACGAAGGATACGTCCATTCCCAAAGTTGTGAGTGCCCCATGTGTAAGCCGATGTGTAAGCCAAAGATTTGTCTCGTATCGCGAATGGCGCCATGTCACATCGAACACCTCTGTGACGTGCTCGTGATGAACGTGTCCGAGAGAAGGCGTCCGAGTGGCAAAAAAGGCAACTGCGCTACACGAGCAGACCAAGTCAAGTGTCGGTCGAGGAGCGGAGGGGGCCGAGGAGAAGCCCAACGTCCCCTCCTCTCTCTTGCGGTCAAACAGACGTATACTATCACAACACTCCCGCTGACCCCTCTTAGCTCAAAGAACGTATCTCCCGCGCCGAAGCCGCTTCCCTCAACGGCCTCGAAAGCATCGGCGTTTACGCCGCGGCCGTCGTGGCCGGCACATTCGTCGGCCTCGACAATGACGTGCTCAACCGCCTATCCATGACGTACGTAGGCTCGCGCATCGCCTATAACCTGTTCTATGTGTTTGTGCAGAACAAGCCGCTGCAGTGGACGAGGTCGGGGATTTGGGTGGTGGGGTTTTCGGCAATTTTGTCACTGTACGTGAAGGCGGGTATGAAGGTCGCGTACGGAGAGTGAAAGGAGGTGGTGCCGGGGTCATGCTACATGGTGTCAAGTGGGATTGTGATGAACAGGCAGGAAGGCCAAGCTGGATGGAAGCTGCGAGAGAGCGGACTGGTTCTGTGTTCGTATTGGAGGTATGGGCAGACAAGTGAAACGCGAGCGGAAATGACTTGATGAGGTCGTACACATGGTGATTCTATCATGAAGTTGCGAGATTCGGGGTCCCCAAACAGCACGGTGCCAATACGAACCCGAGTTGGCTCGTTATCAACGCGTCAGCCACATCAAACTTGTTTGAGGACGTGAATCAGCTCAACATGTGCGCGTTCAATGACGCAAGCATTGAGGTGAGTGTTGTACTGATGTGATGCTACCGATGCTTTGCAGAGGCGGGAGGATATGTGTCGAGTGGTAACGTCGTAGCCATCAGAAGTGCAAGGGGAACTGGGTGGCTTTGGTGATAATGTAGCTGTGAAATAGTAGGACCGGAAGGGTCTGATCGATCCTGTGATTATGCCGTGAAGCTATCAGAATTTGCGAGGGGGACGAGCAGTGGAAATGTCATCAAAGCAGCTTTCGTCAGAAAGTGGCGAGCGAACAGAAGTAGCAGACCGTCGGTGGTCGTGAACTATCAGATACTGTGAGGTCGGGGGCAGCAGACCGGCATTGCTGGTCATGGGGCTGCGGGATACCTTGCAGGAGAAGAGAACAGATAGCTCAATCATGTGGTACTGTGAAACTTTCAACGCCATTGCTCTTGGAGGGTTTACGTGCGCACGACAAACAATAGACATGTACAATGTGGGCTGCTTGCCCTTCATTTCGAATGCTAATTAATGATGTAACCTGACGATACTCAATGTGCATGCTGAGTCAGGATATTCCAAAAAAACAACCGTTTCCTGCACGTCATGTGCTTTCATATCAACATCATAGGGTTCCTCCCCCTTTCGTTGCATTCTTCCTCCATTTTGTCCCCTTCCTAGTGCATTTCCCTCGATCTTGACCATGTGTGCCTAGTTCAAATCGGCAGACAGTGGCAGGTTGCGCGAGCTGCTACCCACCCAAACCTTCTTCGGAGCCGTCGTGACGACCCAGTTCTGCGACGCAGTATCCCAATTGCTGAGCTCGCGACGCGTGAGTTCGTGACGGAAGATGACGCTCTGTCCTGGTTCGATGCGCTCGATACGCTCGAAGCCACGGAGTACACGGACGGGCTCGTCATCACCGCCGAGACTGACGTACAGCTGAGGCACTTCATCACTGACAGTCTTTCCAGTGTTAGTGATGTTGGCGGTGATGGAATACATGACATCCCAGAGCTGTGGGTTGCCTCCGGGTTGACCCGATGAAGCGGGCCTGGTTTGGGGTGAGCCGTCGTTTGTACCTGGAGGGAGCCATTCCGAGGCGTTCTTGCCGTAGTCAGGGTCTGCAGAGGCTTCCTTGCCGGACGAGGTAGTGTTGAGCCAGGGATAGATGAACTGGGTAATGTAGCGAATGGTGGAGGGAAACGCGTAATCCTTGAGGTTGGTGCTGAAATTGCCAAACGTAGGGGCGGCTATGGTCTTGCCCTGGGGTGCGACCATGGGTCTGACTTCGCGCTTCTGGACCTTGAGGTCCGAGTACTGGAAAGTGGTCCAGGAGAGTCCGTAACCAAACTCGTAAATAGGGGCGCCTGAGCTGTTCTTGCCGGGAGCCGCCTTGTCAAAGTGGCGGTAGTCGATGAATCCGCGTTCCGTGAAGTCCTGCTGAGGGGCGCCATTGCCGTTATTGGGCTCATACATAATACCAACGCCGTAACTCTCGATGGTTGGGCCCCAAGTGAAGGGTGACCGGCCAGGGCTTGTTTTCCCGTAAAGGATGTCGGTGAGAGAGTTGCCGGATTCCTGCCCAGGTATGCCGGCCCACACAATAGCGGTGATGTTGGGATTCTGGTACCAATCCGTGACGAGAACTGGTCCGACGCTGTGAATGACCACAATGGTGTTCGGACAGATGGCCGATATGTTTTTGATGAGGTCATCACCGTTCTTCCAGAGAGTCAGGTTCTTGCGGTCTCCAATGTTGTTGTCAATGTCGATGAAGCCTTCGCCGCTATCGGCGTTGGCAAAGACGATCGTCGTGGCGTTCGCCTGCGACACAAGATCCTTGGTGGCAGTCCATTCGTAATTGCTAAGGATGCTCTCATATCGACTGCCGTCCTCGACGGCCTGACGTTGCAGGGCGTTATCCGGAGTGATGAGATAGGGGAAATCGGCTGTACCGGAGCCCCAGAGCATGGCTAGGGTGCCGTTGTCGCATCTACGATCCGGGCAGCCATTGGGCCCAGCGGGATTCGAGCCAGCATCCTCGCCAATCACGGCAACAAACTTAGGCTTGCTGAGGGGCAGGGATCCAGTGTTCTTCAGGATAACAGTCCCCTTAGCAGCCGACTCACGGATATGGGCAGCGTGATTTCTTCGGACATCCACGTGATAATTGACCTGCTCCCAGCCTTCTTTGGCAGCACCATGCCGATAGCCGTACGTGTCCTTGGTCCATGAGCTAAAGCTGGTGGGGACCTGCTCCTCGGGCGTGTTGCCAACCTTGAACCAGGCAGCCATGATGCGCATCACCATGTCGTCGAGACGATAGGCCGGGACGGTGCCATTGAGAACAGCGAGGGTCAAGTTTCCTCCCCAGAAGCTGACGCCGGTGTTGAACAGGGTGTCGCCTGGCATGGCCATGTCGAGTCCAGCAACGGCAGTAGCAGCCCCTGCGTGTTGGGCTTGCCAATCGCTCATGACAAACCCTTGGAAGCCGAGTTCTTCCTTGAGGATGCCATTGATCAACTTGGAGTTTTGGCAAGCATAGGAATTGTTAACTTGATTGTATGAGCACATGATGGATCCCACGCCAGCCTTGATGGCATCGACAAAGGGCCAGGCATATTCCTCGTGCAGGGTCTTGTCATCAATGTTGGAGGAAAGCGCTTCCGTAATGTTGAATCCGTAACCTTGAGCCTCGCCGACTTGTCTGAAGTTCTCTGATTGGAGGCTCAATTAGCTTCCAACGGCCATTCACATCGATGCGTGCTTTGACTCAAGGCTGTGGGAAAACGTATGGGTATGACGTGCTTACCTTGCTCATTGGCGACAAAATGTTTAGCACAGGCAATGACACCTGCTTGTTGGATACCAATGGCAGTACTGGCAAGACCTTTACCCTGCAGATAGGGGTCGGAACCGTAGCCTTCGGCATTTCGCCCACCAGCCGGGACTCGGCCAAGTGGACCGCTAACGGGAGACAAGCTTACGTCGATACCCTTGGCCTTTTTCTCGTCACCGATGGCCTTGCCACGGTCCCTCCATAGATGCTCGGACCAGCTAGCGCCTGCGGTCAAGGCAGCAGGGAAAGCGCTGTTATAGTCCGTAAATCGAATGCCGAGTGGCCCATCTTGCAAACACAGCGATCGAAAGCCCAGACGAGGAATGGACCCGGTATTGCCCACGCAATTGTCACTTATCCAGCTATAACGATGTCAAACACAGAGCTCAATGGACCACGATGGGTATCAGTAAGGTGCTCTCACCCAGTTCCCGTCGTCAAATTGACTTTCTCAAGAAGCGTCAATTGCGACACAAAGTCCTTGGCCTTGGCATAGGCCTCCTCCCAGCCCAAAGCCTGTGGATTCATCCATGGCGACGGATAATGCGGCGGAGAAAATGCAAGTGAACGCTTCGTGACGGAAGATTGCTGCAAAGGAATCTGCGCGTCAGCAAAGCCATAGAGTGCACCGTTTTGGATGGCGAATGCGGTTTCCACCAGAACGGCCACAGCAGCCACAACCGTGCCGGTGGCCTTCATGCCGCGTCGATTGCTAGCGCCACGCTCGCGGCGCTATCACGGTTGATTTGAGACCAAAGTACTGGAGATCTGTGGAATGGGCTGACCATGACGCGCGACGACAAAGAAGAGGCGTCGGTGCGCGTGCACGGTGACGATGGCCAAATGGCAATCCATCTCTTCCTTTCTTCACCATCCAAAGGTGGGGTCGTCGGGCTGGTGGGATCTTTGGGGTAAAGTCTTGGGGAAAGAGCGATCGTCCCACTTGCGTTCTAAATGACCGATTTTGCGCATCTCCACACAAAGACAGGGGAGGGGGGAGGGAGGGTAAAGGGCAGGCACCCCGAACGATTCAAGATTGAAGACGCTCAGCAGTGAAAGAAACGCAGACTTTGGCTAGGAAACAAAATGTAGTAAATCAAAAATACCAAACTGAGCAACAGATGGCGGGGAGAATCAAAGATGCAAAAAGAGCTGCGACAAACGAGAGCCGCAACAGGAACTTACATCATGAACCGTGTAACCGGGCCCGGGAGAGGGAGATGCTTGCACCACCGTCGTGAGCAAGGCTGCGGAGGAAACATATAACGGCTTCATCGCGACTGTTGCTGTTTCGCTTCTTCCTCAGATCAGCCCCCCCAGCCAAGACTGTCGTGTAAGAGGCAGAACTTAATAGGAGACAATGGCAGGATTTGAAATGGAAGACAATGGCAATCAGAACTGAGTCAAAAGGCCTCGCCCTGCGCAATGGAAGGAGGGGACGGGCAGAGGGCTATTGATATATAGACGCGTGTGACGGAGCCGTGAGCCCCCAAAAGGTCTCCGTCCCATCCCGGAAATCGGCCAAGACCAAGACAAAGGCGACGGACAGGGGACGGGCAAAAAGGTTAACCATGTGGGCTGTGGACATGACGAGGTTTGACAAGACCAGACCGTTGTTGGTCGTCATGACGTGTAAATCCCGGTGACTTTCTGTCCTGGTGGGTGGATCTCGTTTGTAGCTCATTGTCGCTTTCCCTTCCCTACGAGTGAAAGCGAACGGGGTTGATGGGGTGACGGGGATACGCTCAGCAGCAAGCTCCAGCTTCTTGGCTCGCGGGAACAAGAAAGAATGAAAATTGAGCCAGAGCTAGGTCGGCCGTGCAGTCGCAAGCAACATAATGCCGTCTCCAACTAATATGGTTCGCCCGGGAGGGGAAAAGCCGCTTGTCTGCATTCGGCATGTTTCCTTGCCTCTTTTGCATGGCCTACGGTGGCTGGCCCTGCCTGGGACATGCTCCACCGCCTGGCATGACATTCTCCTCTGGTTCTTGTTTTTTTTTTGTTTTCGTCTTTTGGCGGACGCTCGTCATGGTTGGCCTGACCCTGTCGTCCAGCGGTTCCTCCCCCGTGGCGCGGGTACGATTGCCAAATTGCTCGAAAAGACGCCATTTCCTGAATAGGTATTCCAACCTTAAAGCTCCTTTTGCCATTGCGCATTAGAGTATCTGATGCTCCGTCAAGTACCTGAGCGGAGCTTCGCCGCCGGCCTCATGCGGGATGACCTCTACTCGATGGGGTTGCACAGCCCAATACTGCGACCACAAGCCGTAGACTGGATTCTCAATCCCTCTATGCACGGCTTTGTCAATGCTCTTGCTTGGCCCGCCCGCCCAGGCCGTTGCATGCAAAAAGTGGGATCGTTGTGAGCCGGGCTCTCTTCGCGAACGCATCACGAGGTGAAGTAAGATGTCCCAACATGCAAGAATTGGCCGACGGCGCCGGGGAAAGACGCCGAGGCAGCGACTAGTCGGATACACCATACCCCAGGTCGGCCCTCCTTCGCTTCTTTTCTTTCTCCTCGCCTTCCGTGCGCCGCATCCAGCGCCTCCCAACGCAAGCGCGCAACGCCAACGATCAGTTGCCCCCTCCCAAAAGGCCCCGCCCCTAACGCAGATCTGGGACTGGCGCATCCGTTGCTGTCATCAAGACTCGCTGCTGTCGTCAGAGTCTTGATGATGATCAATGATGTATTCTGCGTGTTTGACGGAAAGGATTGGAGATGGCATGCGCGGAAGAGGGTGAAGGTGGCCATTTTAGCCAGTAGTCGCCAGTGGAATGATATTGTTCAGAGAAAATTCTGAAAAAAACCCGAAGAAACATCTGACTAGACGCATGGCTTCCCCAGGCGAATGAACTGGCGATTGCATCGCTGTAGATGTGCTAATCTGTCCATGGCCCCTCGAAGACGCATGACCGAGCGCCACCCAACGACCCCTGCGGCCCAACTTCCCATTGGACCAGATGGCCGGGGCTACGGGAACCTCTGTAGCTTTGCCCGATGTTGGATCAATTTTTGGTTTCTTCCCCTCACCTTCCGATCGTCGACAGGGCCAAGGCTTGCCATGTACCTTGAACCTGGCATACGTTCTCCGGCTCGCAGCTCGGCCTTCCGTGGCCCCCAATCACAGAGACCTGCACCGAGAGACCTTCAGTCGTGAGAAGAATGCCCAGCTTTCCTGCAAACTCAATCTGTCGGGCTGAATGCATTCGCACCATCTTCGACTCCTACGTCGGAGAGCCCATCACCCAAGCCTCGCTGGTTCGCCATTCCCTTTACTGAAGAAGAACGACGAAAGGACCAGCCGTGTCGAAACATTGACAGCGGGCAACACCCAAACCTCGTAGCATCCGGGCCATGACTGCCGACTGCAACTCTACAATGGCGTACCATGACATTTGCACCAGACAGTAGACCATCAGTCCGTAATCCGCCGCCCACGACGCTGCAGCCTTCCAAAAAGAGACCGACTGCCAAGCTGCCCGGTTGTCGTGAGACGCCATCCATGAGATTTTCCCTCTTTTGGTCCCCGCGAACTGCTCCCCCGGGCTTTTTCTCCAGCCCCACCCTCCGTCCTCGACTCTGGCTTTTTTCCGCCGCCCGCGTCTTGAGAGGGGGAAGGGTCGTGCGTGTGAACAGGGGAACGGCAGATCAGCGTGGGCCTTTTCGGGCCGTTTTCCCCCATCTATGCCACGTTTTGTTTTTGTCATTGATTCCATTGATTCTTCTTCTTCTGGGGGCGTAGGGATGTACACTTACAGTATTGTATTGTGTCGAAAGCATCCCCTCCGAAACGTTCTACTGCAATGCACATGGCACTTGGCCGTGGTGAAGTCGGGGAATCCCGCTCAGTTTGAGCACGAATTTGTTCCCCAACCAAAGTATAACATACGTAGATTGCGCCTCTTATTCGTAAATCGTCCTCTTCGGCGTCATGTCGTGCACGTCAAGCGCTCCAGGGGACGACTACCCCCTGCTCCAACAAGTAATGTGCTCAGTGCGGTCATGTGGTTGTTGAGGCTGAGGAGACCTGCTTCGACTTGTTGCCAATACGCTACCGTGCTGCAGGGGCCGTTGACAACCGAATCGGGGGCGCGTTGAGTAGGGCCGAAGACTGGGCTGAACAATATGCTGTTGGAAGCTGTTGATTGTTTGTCAATGCTGACGGCGTGTCCGTGTCTGGATTGCTGACGCCTTTACCAGGTTCTGCAACACGCGGCAACCACTCACATTGCTGTCCGAGAACACTTGTGACCGTAGCGAGCCGTTTGGCCGTACGACCGGAGTCTCGGCTGATCGGCTGGTGTATTTGTGTGTGTGACGGCGAAATGGAGGTGCTTTCCGGTGCAGGGATGGAAATCAGAATGACGCAGAATCTACGCCAGACGGTGTAAATGACGTGGTTCTTTGTCCCAATGGCGCGCAATTTGATGCAAAGATCAACAGTTCAATTGGGAGGGGTTTTTTTTTTTTAACATTATTTGCAGGATTATCGCAAGACGCTCAACGGTATATTTGAGATGGCATGCGACTCCCGCAAAATCCAAAGTAAAGCCGTCATGTTATCCCTGAGTCGCCCCTTTTTGCATGATGTCAAGAGTAGGCTTGAGTCGTCCGAATACATGTTGCTACGCCTCATGAGACAATTTGCCAGCTTATTCCCACGTGCAGCCTCTCGCTTTTCCTTGCTTGTTCTATTGCTGGCACGGTAAAGCACGTATAGAAACATGGTCGGGCCTAGTAAATGCCAGGAATGATCCTCCATCGCACAGTCCGTTTGTACTTGTCCCAGTCCTCGCCGTATTTGCGATGGCATTTCTCGTCATCTCGTCTATCGCGGTGAATGAGAAGCACGGCAAAGTAAATAATATAAAAATACGTGAAGAGCATACCCCAGCCTCGTGCAGCCCCTTGAACGACCTCCCGACCGTCCTTCATCACGAAAGCACCCTCGCTGGCAGCCCCAGTACCAGCAGCAAGGATTTGGTAGCCGGCAAGACCGGTAGGAAGGCTGTACGGCCACGACTGAATCCAGTCACCGAGATAGTTGATGTGTCGCGCAATGCCCCACCAACCCGAGATCAGAAGTTTACTGCCCGTTCTCGTCTCAATGTATTTCAGATGAGCGACCTTGGGATCTACCGGGTTCGTGCGAAATGCGTTCTTCTGGCTATTTGCCGAACGGAAAATGTAGAAGCCCAAGAGTATAATCGAAAAGGCTCCGGCCAGTCCCAAGGGACCCAGTGAAACAGGATACACCGAAAGATATCGGGTCTGCATGGAGTACACAAATGGCAACCACACCAGATCACCAAATGCAAGCATCATGCCGAACCCATCTGTGGTGATGTCCATGGTCGTCAATATGGCCGACTCGAAGACCCAAGAGTCCAAGATGTATACAGCTTGCACGACCGTGATGAAGATAATGCTGTCTGTGACGAACCCGAAGTTGCGGTACTGCTGAACGCACCAGTTGCAGTTGAGTATGATCCAACCCATCATCCCTGGTCGTAGTTCACACCACTCCTTAATGTCAACTTCTCCAATCAGGGGAATCGTCACACGAGGATTCAGCTCGCGGCCTATGAACCAGTCGTAGAGTAGATTGCCTGAGTGGCCGCCGGCTGCGAGTTCTCTGAGGTCCTGATTCCCTGCCTTGACGCTGAAGCTGCGCACGTAGACAAAGGTTGCAATCGCAAACGAAATCCCAATGTTGGCCGTAAGAATCTGGAGATAATTCTCGCTTATAAAGGTCCAGACTGGAAAGTTCGCGCCTTGAGCTAGTGTGCCGGCGGCCAAGAGTGCCAGGGTTGCTGAATTTGAATACAAAGCTATGTGGCGGTGAGCCGAGATCATGTCTGTAATTGCATTCAAAATCATCGAAGTCACGTACTATTGAGCCTATACTTGAGGCGCGCTCCGGAGCTCAGAACACTGCCTTCAACCTCAGCGGCGGGCAAGACTCGATACAAAATCAAGTTGAGGACATAGTAGGCGAGGACGGCACTGGTGGCTTTCCAGCTGGCGAAGCCCCATAACCCATCGCTAGGCCAGCCAACTTCGAGTTTGAGTCGATCGAGAGACAAAGAACGGGGATGGAGTAGCGATGGAGCAGGACATCCCGAGATGCCATTGCAGGCAAAGGTGAATACGTAAACTAGAACGGGTAGACCGAAGGAGATGCCAAAGGCGCCCGGGCTTGATTTCCTTGAACGTCAGCAGGTCGATGAAACGATGGCGACGCAAGGCAACGAAGACTTCTTACGGTCCGAAAAACTCAAAGCCGTGCTCAGCTTGAGAGGCCGATGTCGTGGCCACTGTTTTGGGCTTGGCGGGCATCTCGACGATGGTAAGCAACACGTAATGGAGAAGCTAGGCGACAAAGGTGTGTGTATTAGAAGTCGGTCGTCAAAGTCCCATTGCCTGCTTGAATGGAACAATTTGCGCGGGATCTGTCGATTGTGTACGGTTCGTCACAGAGAGAGGATTCGCGATGGCAGTCGATCTAGGCGTTTTCGTTTTGATTGATGATGACGCTCCCCTGCTCTGCAAATTTCCGTCGGTTCTTCGAGGATCCGTATCGTCTCATGAACGTCACTCGTTCCTAAAAGAGCCTAGCGGCATGCTCATGTTCGGATGAACAGTTTCGCCGCCGGAAAGATCCTCCATAGAAAGCCACATCGCTAATGTTATTCACTTTGGTGCAGTTTCCCAGCAAGCCACAGCCCTGTGCAGGCGCAACGGCGGCCGAGCTTCACCTGAGAAAGCCCCCCGCACTAGCCACGGGGCGCCAAACTTGCCGCAACCAGCCTTGGATCCGCGAGGTCAACGTGGTCACCCTCGTGTTGCAGATCCCACTAACAGCTACAGCCACGAAACTCTCCTCAGCAGGTAAAGTAGTAGTGTTTTCGGCTCTCGCTTCTTGCAATCTCCAAGTTCATATTCGCCATTTTCGATATTGCGACTCTCCCCAATGCGCTGACCACGCTACCGCCCAGCTCTTCGTCGCGACGTCGAATCGATACTCACCATGCGAGAACATGTTGTGAGCGCGGCAGTATTCGCTGCTTCTTTTCTGGGCGCAAGAGCCTCGTCCCCGTCGTCGTCGTCTCCATCGCCAGCCGCCCATGTCCCGGCATGTACAGCGACCGCGTCGGCAGGATCGGGAGGCTTTTTTGACCTTCGCCCGATCATAGCGCACCCAGCAGGAACGGGAACACAACACAAGGGGGCCGTGACCAAGGACTACCATTCCAAAGGGTACGATTATGGCAAAAATTTTACCTTGAATATATGCGGAGCCGTCGTTGACCCCGTCACTGATGTGATGGGCATCGACAAAACCTCATGGGGCAACGTGAGCGCATACTACATGTCGATGGGGAGTGTCTACTCAATAGGGTCAGTCGCGGCGCCTTTCCCCCTTCCATTACCAGCGGTGTGCTAATCGAGAGGCAGCTCTGAGTCGATGGACCTGGTCAGCCGCGGTCGTAAATTAGTCTTGCAATATACAGGCGGATCACCGTGTGGAACGGCCAAGTCAAGCAAAAGTAGTCGAAGGACCACTTCATTCAGCAGCAAGCAATCCAGCTCCGTCAGTCAGCCTCACAAAATCGAGTCGCTCAAGAGTGATGATGACAACGACAAAGCGCAACCAACGAGACGCAAGTCTACCACGATCTCATTTCTCTGCGACCGCGACCCGGGCACTGGTCAGGCCGGCATATCATTCGTTGGAGTATCCCCCGACGAGTGCTCCTATTTCTTTGAGGCTCGCTCGGTCCATGCATGTGTCGGAGCCGAGCCACACAAGCCAGGCAGTGTTGGCCCAGGCAGTGTGTTTGGCATTATTCTCGTCATCACGGTTCTTGTATATGTACTCGGTGGTGTCTTCTACAATCGCGCCGTGACCAATGCCCGAGGTTGGCGGCAGTTACCGAATTACAGCCTGTGGGCCGGCATGTGGAATTTTATTTCGGTACGTGCGGACAAACGCCAAGCGCTCGCTTCACCCACATACCAGCCGTGTCTGACTGATGTTGTGCAGGACATGTTCGTCATCGTCTTTTCGTCGTGCGCGAGATGTTTGCCCAGCCGGCGCGGCTACAGTCGTTTGCATGCTGGCTCAAGACACCGCAACTCGGAAGCTGAGAATCGTCTGATCGACCAGCTCGATGAAGAATGGGATGATTGAGCGAATCAAGACCTTTCCCAAACTAGGAACCTCCCATTCCCTTTTCTTCTTTCATCATTGTGTACAATCGTTATCATGTCATTGTAGAAGAGCATTGTCGGCGTTACGATCCTGGGACTTGAACAGCTAAGAAACATTACATTGGCAGCGAGACACTCATAGAGATACGGAAACCGGGTTCTCAAACGCTTGATCTTGTGCTACGCATGACATCTAGCGATATTGCTCTTCGTGCTACCCGACATGGCAGCGGCAAGTAAGACGCGGAGTTTGGGACTATAGCCGTGAATAAGCCGTCAGCGCTTTTGGCCACCTTTTGCTTCTGCAGAAACGAAATGGAGCCTTGGTTTCGTAGCAGTCGGGGTAGCCGGGGTCTCGAAATCCATCATGCAAGGACGTTATTTCTGCTTCAACCAAAGGCCAGCCTCAGTCTTTCAGGTACAAGCACGTCGCTCGGTTGTCCGTGGGTCGAGGATTGCATCAATCCCAGGAACTGGGGCAGGAACGAAAACGAGATGTCCTGGTCACCGCCTGCTCTGACCAGCTGCCCTGCCACATTTTTTTGGCTTCGAGACAACAAGTTTACCCGTGCGGCAGCAGACTGCACGCAATTCGCTGCCTTCCTGCGACGCGCCCACATCTTCTCGCTCTCCCCGTCCGTGACGCTGCCGAAGCCGAAAATCGTCGCAGTCTCTTGGGACGATGCGGAAAGAAGTTTCCTACTCCGCGCCCCATGTCGACGACGCTTACCTGCAGGAGCCCCAACAGGCTTGCAGCAAACATTCAGAGGTCATGATGCCGCGCACATGACCCGTTGGCATGCCAAAAATAAGCCAATCCGGCTGCTTTCCTACAGGCGTATGGAAAAAGCTTGTGGGCCACAGCGCGCGCACACCCTTGTCTTCATTGCCTCTTCTCGCAGCGTCATTGCATGTTTGTTGAATGCCATGGCCCAGCTCACTTCTTCCACACTTCTGGGGCTGGTCCATACACGTTCAGACGTCAGGGCTCCTGCGCCCGCGGTGGACACCAAGGAAAGGATGACATTGATGTATTGCATGGGCGATCAGGCCTCTTCCGGAGCAACAAGGAACAAGACATGCTGAACGATGGATCCTTCAGGCAGGATGTTCAACTCTCTTGCAGATCCCCATGGTCGATTGGGCGAGCTGCTGCCTATCAGGCCCGCCGTCAGATGGGGGAACAGGATCCCGCTATCGCTGCTCCATGAGTTCGTTTGGGGGCGAGCAGACGGGGAATTCAGAAAAAAAAGGCGCTGAATCTTTGTGGTGGATGGTTGCTTTAGCCGACAGTTCTCTCACAGAAATCTGTATCTGCCTGGCATGCAAGATACGAGGCTCTGAGCATCAGCTCGCCCGGCCCACCTTTTCGCCAGCAAACGTGGTCAGAAGTTTTCTCGAACATGACAAGCACCAAAAGCTCGGACACATTTCGAGGCCTCCACCTGCAGATGGCATTGGTCGTTCGGTGATCCCGACGTGGCCCTGAAGCAGTCATGGAGGCCATACTTACCTCAAGTCAGCTGCATGTCCTGTACATGGGCAGATGAAGGCTATTGAATATTCAATCAGGGAGGGGCGACGCATAAGGGGAAACAGGAGGGAAGAGAGATGAAAAGGGAAAAATAGGCTTCTCTCAATGAGGACAATACGTCAGGTTGCCAAGAACGTACTGACGCAATGTGGCAGAGTATTAAAAAGCAGAGACCCTGGTTTCTGATGGGAGGCTTCACTTTCGCTTCACTTTCTTCTGTTGAGGTGACCCACGCGGCTGTTTTTTGTCAGTCTACCAACACCAAACGGACGGTTCAGGGAGAGCACCCTGACATGGATGTTTTTGTCGCTTCGTATTCGGAAACTCAACACCGCAGCGTTTGCGTCTTCCGTCTGCCCTGCTCTCCAAACTGTGGTAGGTCACTTGGGTACTCGGATCAACAGAAATAGCGCAATGCTGATGAATGAAGAAAGAGGGTGGATAAATAGCAAAGACCGCCAGCTTCGTATCGAGCTCTGGTCCAGACTCCAGGTTTCATCACGACAGCAACACATTTCACAAACGCAGCAGACCAATTGCCCGGCGGGATGGATCAAAACAAATGCTCGTCACCGGCTTCGCCGCAACCTGACGACCTTGGCCTAAAACAGGAGGAAGTTGACGGCCAAGAGTCATTGGCCTCTTTCACAACAGAATGGGCGTCTCAGCCCAGCCGTCAGTCGAGCACGGACACATACGTAATGGAGGACCTCGAGAGCCAGTGGGCACCCTACGAGACGTCCGGCTGGTGCTCCGACGACGACCTCAGCCGTGGTGCTTTCTTGAATGGCGACTGCATCGAGCAGCTCGAGTCCCGGACCGTGCCATGGCCATCACCACGTTTCAGTCCGAACTTGGAAAGCACCTTGCTCTCGGAGCTCCATGACATGACTCTTTTTCCCAATCGCAGGATTGAGACGTGGCCCGTTGCGCCTCTTGAGCTCGGAGTATCCGATGACGGGCAAGACGACGACTTCTGGTCCACGATCAGCTTCGAGTCCCGGTCGACCACTCATGTCTCTGATCGATCAAGTCTCTCTTTGCTATCGTCAAGACCCAGCAGTCCGTGCTTAGGCGACGAAGTTGAGGACCAAGGCGCCCCCGTAATTCAGGGCCACAGCACTTCTTGTCCAAAGTCCAAACCAACTCGACAAGAACTGGACAATCTGCTCGTGTCCCTGCGCAAAAAGGGATACTCATACAAGCACATTATGAGGGAGCACGACTTTGGCGTTTCTGAGTCAACCCTGCGAGGACGCCATCGCCTCTTGACAAAGACAATCTCGGAGCGTCCCCGGAAGCCGCAATGGACACGGAAAGACGTAAGTCGATTCCTTTCTCCGCCTGCCTTGAAACACGAGAAGATGACAGAACTGAGAATGTGGCCTCCACAGGTGAGACTGCTCCTTCTAGCGGTGCGAAGAGCTCGCCGCGGCTCTGGCAAGTACGTGTCGTGGAAAAAGGTGTCCGAGTTCATTTGGGACCACGGCGGCTCTCACAAATTTGGCTTCGCAACGTGTCGGCGTAAGTATAATGCCACGACCCAGGAAAATGTTTGAGGGTTTTTTTGGTTAGTTTGGGGGAGATGATGCAGTGGTGATTTGATCATTCCTTGCTTTCTTTTCTTTTTCTTTTTTTTTGGGGGGGTCCTGACATATAGAGCGGGATCGGTGATAGTAGTGTTTGAACGGGTTTTTGCAATTCTGATGGCGAGGTATGGCTGTTTAATGAATTGGAACAACATGGCTTTTCTCTGCGGTCGTATCAAGAGGAAGCAAGACACATGGGGATTTTGCGAATCACAAGGGCCAGCAAACGGCGTGCAACGAAGTGCACGCCACAGCGAGAGGAAGTAGCCACCAGTACAATGCGCAATAGCAATTCACGATTCCATCACTCGTTCACTTCTTCTGCTCAGGCGACAAGCCAATCTGCCTCAACACATGGTGCAGCGCCTCCGGATCACTCTTCAAGGCCTCCCACTCCGCTTCGTGCTTCACCAAGGCCGTGCCGGCCAGCACCGTCCCATTCAACGCCAACCTGCCCACCTCTTTGCCATGGCCATCACGCACCGCCGCCCCCTCCTTCACCCGCGGACAAAGCGCCAGCGTGTCGGCCGTCACCGCCATATTATAACTGATCATAATGTCCCCCATGGCGGGCACGTCCCCCTGCACACCTACGGCGCGACACGCCCTCTCATACAACCTCAAGTAAGCGGCAAAGACCTCATCAGGCCCCAAGCCACGTATGCCCTCCTTGAAGACGAGGAAGGGTACGTCGTCCCCTGCGTCGACCAGCACGGTCCAGTCGTCGACACCGTCTCGTAGTCCGTCGAGCGGGAGGAGCTGAATATGGCGATGAGGCTGGCTTGCCCCCGAGTGAGGGCCGGCGTTGAAGAAGGCGAACACGTCGCCGTCGTAGGCGGCGATGCAGGCGATTGTGGCGGCGACGTCGGCGTGTTCGAGCACGTGTGTCTGCGGTTTGGGCTCTGTGGTGGCGATGATGAAGTGGTGGCGGTTGATGGCGAATTTGTTGAGGATGAGGAAGTGTGATGGGGGGAGAGGGGCGATGAACAGAGGCGACGGGGATGGGTAGATGAATGGATCGGAGGGGGGGTGGGAGGACGTGCTGGGTTTGTGGGCGAGGGAGGGCGCGAAGCGGAGTTGGAACTGAGGAGGTTAGTTGGTGTGAAGCGAAGTGATGGCAGTAGGGGGGGGGGACGAACTTTGGTGGAGAGGACGGGGAGGATGGCGACTTGCGTGGCGTGGTGGTGGAGGTGGTGTGAGGCGAGGGCCTGTGTGAATGCGTTTTTGACCAGGTCGGGGAGGTTGGGCGGTGGGCGAGCCATGGCGAGCCGTGGGATGTGAGGGTTGG